>JARKHS020004948.1:0-61167 GCA_030143305.2 Amblyomma americanum
TGTGGTAAATCTGTAGAAGCAATTGAACATCTTATTCTCGAATGTGGTGGCAGCCATCCGGATGTCGATGCACGCAAAGTCACTTTCCCTGAGGCCCCAGGTTTCAGCGATGGCAGTGGTCATATGAATGAATTTGCGGCGGAAGTTTGCAAAAAAGAATTGCAAGAGTTTGGTGGCTCAGAAGCAGAGAGGTCACATATGATATTAGAAGTGTAGGACTAAAAATGTATTTAAAGAAAATAGCAGTTATATAGACCAGATTTATAACATCGTTGAAGAAATATAAATGACAGAAAAAAATCTGAGCATGGTGGCAACTGCCATCAGCCCGTTTCAAAGGGGACGCTCCATCCATCCATCCATCCATCCATCCATCCATCCATCCATCCATCCATCCATCCATCCATCCATCCATCCATCCATCCATCCATCCATCCATCCATCCATCCATCCATCCATCCATCCATCCATCCATCCATCCATCCATCCATCCATCCATCCACCCGTCCATCCGTCCGTCCGTCCGTCCGTCCGTCCGTCCGTCCGTCCGTCCGTCCGTCCGTCCGTCCATCCATCCATCCATCCTTCCATCCATCCATCCATCCATCCATCCATCCATCCATCCATCCATCCATCCATCCATCCATCTCTCCGTTCGTCCGTCCGTCCGTCCGTCCATCCATCCATCCATCCATCCATCCACGTCAAGATTCATCTGAGCGTTGGTCGGAATCTGCGAGTCCCATCGGCATGGTAAAATTGGCCGTTTTTTAATTTCGTTACGAGATTGAAACATACTGCTGCAACTCTGCTGGTGAGAGCGGGAAGCAGGCACAACTGCGCCAACTAGCAACAAGACGCCGTCGAAGCCTTAGCTTTGTGACGTGTTTGTATGCACAATCCAGGTATGTAACCTCAGTAAACCAGAGCCTTGCCACTTCAGCGCTTTCACTCGAAATGTTTTACCAAGATTTCGTCGGCCAGCAGTACAGACGACACTGTCGCTAAAAATTCATCATCTTCAAATCCAGGACGAAAGTGAAACACCCGAAGTGTGCTTGAGGTTACGGTGCGAACGACTATAGGGTCTGGCCTGATCTCGTGGGGCTTCATAACTCCGCGGCGCCTGCCGCTGTCACTTTGCCAAGGAGAGAATGACGTTAAACCTATCAAAAGGGTCAAGGCAGATCATTTTATTTCTAATATTTTTCTCTCTTTTGCGCACGAACCATCAACCGCGGAGAAAGGATTTCCGCGTCATTCAGCGTAGCTGCCACTGTAAGGAGCGCTCCCCTCACCGAAAGCGTTAAAGGAGTGTAGACACCTAATTTTGGGGCATGTTTTGTTCTCTATAATGATGCGGAAGACACTACTACGCATGAATCCCCATGTGATATTCATCTACAACCGCTAAATAATGTATAATCAATTTTTTTTTCTCTCATCCTGTTTCGGGTTTGGTTTCAACAGCCGAACGATGGCTGTGACGTCAAAGAGCGCTTTTGTGTCACGTGAGACATGAAAAAATGTCCACAAAATCACTGCTTCATCGTTTTAATTTGCCGCGGTGCTGAAGCCAGCCTTCCTCAAGAGCTGGAATGACAACGAATGACGAAGCAGCGATTATATTGCAGTTTTTTTCATGTCTCATGTAACCTGTAAGTACACGTTGACGTCACAGTCCTCTTTCGGCTGTTGAAACCCAAACCGAAAGAACACGAAAGAGAAGTGCGATTACAAATTATTTAGCGGTCGTAGAAGAATACCAGGTGGTAACCCATGTATAATAAAGCCTTACGCACCATTGCAAACAAAAAAACACGCACCCAAAATTTAGGTGTCTATACTCGTTTAAGCCTTGGATCGTTCTGTAACTTTCGCTCGTCCCATTGGGCGCATCTTTAGAGCAGTTCGCTTTCGACTGCTGTGACGTCTTTGCAGAGCCTTTCTTGGCACACACGTAAAGTCTTGCGCAGCTATTTATCGCCATCATCTCACCTTCACCACCTCCCAGTCTTTAGAGATAACGGGAGAGGCGGAGTGAGATAACGTTACAAGAGGGGCGGGATCCACTGTGCACTGCGGAGAGAGTAAGGATTCTAGATTGCACTGTGCGCAGGAGCAGAAAGCAAAATGGAATTCGAGACTAAACGGAATGCACAGATCTTTACGGGTGATTGTCGAACACGAGTAGCTCTATTCGCGTTGGGTAACATTTGAAGGTCGAGCGTGCTGTATTCGGTCGAGCCTACGTACTAGGCAAATTTGATATGATCGTTGCCAATTTCCGGCACGGGTGTCGCAAGGACCGCGACACGCGTGAGAGGCCGCCTGCACTAGTTGCGTTGCCAGAGGCAGGCGGCCACTGTAGAGTTTCGGGCTTCGCTACGTTAAACCGTTTCTTAAACACACGCAGACGAAGCTCTTTGACCGGTACGTCCACCACAAGCGCATGACGACGGCGTCTCATCTGGTCCTCCACGAAGTCTGTGTGCGCGTATGTGTGTGTGTCCGGCGGCTGCTACGAAGGCTTGACCAAGGCCGAGGTTTATTCTTCTGTGCTTTCGTTTATTCTTATTTTTCACGATGCTGCACAAAAGAAGACGCCGCGTGAAGAAGGCAGCGTTTCGAAAGCATTTATCGTGCGACGGATTGCACTTGGCACAAATTGTGCGCGAGAGTTGTCTCTGACTTTCCTTTTTTCTGCCACCGACTGCGTGCGAAATGAAGGAGGCGGCGGTGAAAGTGGGAAAGGTCGTGGCGGTGTCCTGCTAGGTGGCGCTGAGTACAGAGCGCGGGTGGACGGTCGAAGGTGTTGCGCAATTTCAGAGCTATTATTCCCTCTCTTTGTTTGTTTGTTTGTTTGTTTGTTTCTTTCTTTCTTTCTTTCTTCCTTTCTTTCTTTCTTTCTTTCTTTCTTTCTTTCTTTCACTATCCTGTTAACGTGGATAGAGTAGTTTAGTTTCCTTACGCTGTTCCCCCCACCCGCCCCCCAATGAGCTTTTTCTTGTGACTCATCCATGATACTTTGCCAACTGTTAACTGCTGTTAACTGCCCCAGCTAACCGATTCCGCAAGGCCAGCTGAGCGTTGCGCAAAATAAGACCACGATAAATTTCTGCCAGCACGAAGGCGGAAGCTTGAATGAGGACGGGCGCGATTAACGGCTTAAGCGCGTTTACATGCGGCTCTCAGCGTTTTATTGCTTCGCCCGAAACAATACGCTTGTTAGGTGCATCTAAGCGTAACCATGCCGTGTCGACATATTTCTTCCTTTGCGTCAGCTTTACGAGCGGCGAACAAAAGCATCAAGCTCGGAAAATTGCGAGACTAGGATCTGTCCGGCCATTTCGAGCGCGCTGTCTCACGGCGTCTACTATATGTCACTGGCGAAAAGACCCATCGAGGCCTGGCAGAGAGGCGAGTCTGCTTATAGATTACAAAGGATGTCACACTTATTGTGCAACACAGTTTGCATGCGCCTCGTGTTCGCTCAGGCTTGGTTACAGTCTCGTTACCAAGAACGAATTTCACACTCCAGTGGCTGCATTTTTTTTTACTGCGTATTTTCTGAGGGAATGGTTTTTTTTAGATAATTTCTTTTCTTGGGAGGTCAGATACAGCCGTTACTTTTAGCGACTTTTGGTGACGGGCTGAAATGGCACCGAGTGTCGATTTCACGCATAGTTCGCGCAGTGGGATGCTAGGCGAGATAACCGCTCGTCCTTAAGGGTAACGGAGTGGATTCCAAGAGAAGGCAAGCGTAGCAGGGGACAGCATAAAGTTAGGTGGGCGGATGAGATTGACAAGGTTGCGTGGATACGGTGGGTTGCAGCTGGCAAAGGACAGTTGTAAATTGGAGAGACATTTGCTAGGACCTTTGCCCTCCAGTGGGCGTAGTCAGGTTGGTGATGATGATGATGTTTCAAGGTACTACTGGGGACAATAGCTTCCGGGACGCGAGCTCTAGGAAGAACGTTTATTGCACCTCCACCTCGCTACACAGTCACCTGATATTGTATGAAGGTATTGAAGGACTAAATGTTCCATCTTTTCTGCAGAATGTCAGGTGACTGGGCAGCTGCAACAAACGTTTTTCCTAAAACTCGCGTCCTGAAAATTTTTTTCCACGGTAATACGTTTTGCAGTGTATGGGCTGTATTCCGTTTTACCGGAAACACTATATAGAACTGATAACAATGGCTATAAGCACTAAAGCCCAGGTTACTACATATGTACCACTTACTATAGCTTCTTTTCCGTTGTGTGCAGGCTGCATAGGTTGTTCCTTACATAGTCAGAGCAATGGTAGATATTTACCAGCCTGAAGAACGGTCGTGTTTTCTGGAGGGCACTCGGCGACGGTATTGATCCTCTCAAACAACTCGCCTAGGAACCCTCCTAAGACAACAAGAGCAGGGCTTTCATGGAAGACAAAGATCATTTTATTCAGTGGGAACAGCAGCGGTGATGGATGCATTGCCCAACCAAGGCATCGAGCTAGCGTTAGTAAATTTGCTCTTCATGCAGCAGGTCAACGCAGCAAGTTGCGTTTACGACATGCGAGGCCGGCAGCTATATTAAAAAAAGAAGTGGTCATATGGGGCTGCTGAAAATAAGAGAATTTCATGATCCTGATTATCTAATGCTGCCGCCTTAAAAAAAAAAAACGACGCTGCTGAGGACGAGAAAACTGTTTTCTAAGTGTAAGTGACCTTCGCTTTCAAAAGAGAAAAACTTAAGAGTACGAAAAATCACTGCCGTTGCACTGCGGGAATTCACTCTTCCCCTGCTCGATTTTGTTTTTATTGCGAAGCAATACTACTTTAGGTCGCACTGCAGCCCGTTCCGTGGCGAGGCGGTGGTAGGCACCATTGACCTTTAGCGTGACCTCGCTGCGTGACGTCACACCACGTGACCTAGAGTGACGTCACACCAGCTGTGTAAAAACGCGGCCCCATCTCACGCCGTCGCGAGGCGAGGCGGTAGCCACTAACGGCGGCCTAACTCCCGCTCCTCTCACCAGGGGCGCTACGGTCAATGTGACGTCACACCAGCTGTGTAAAAACGGGGCCCCATCTCACGCCGTCGCGAGGCGAGGCGGCAGCCACCAACGGCGGCCTAACTCCCGCTCCTCTCACCAGGGGCGCTGCGGTCAGAGTGACGTCACACCAGCTGTATAAAACAGCTCCGCTCCTCTCGCGAAGGCAGTCATACAGCCAGATGTTACGATGGTGCCTACGAACAAGGCAGCTTCGCAATCACCAGGCTTAACCAAACTAAGCCACGGCCGTTTTTTACTTAACGACCAGAGAGTCAGCTCTAATGCAGGCAGACTTCTTCCTAAGCATCGCTTCTCTAGATGCGGTCCCAATTTCGTTCGCGCTCGGAAGGAAGTATAGATGTGCCAGAGGTAGCTTTGAACCGCAAGAACCGCGAAAACAAAAATGTCCTTAAAATTTTGCTCCTTCTCATGGACGCCTCGTGCAGCTCATTGCGTCATGACATCACTACATCCCCTCTTCACTCTCTCCCTTTTCCCTCCTATACCCGGCCCCTTTTTTTCCCGGTGTGGAGTCGTAGGTGTGAGCCATGGTCCTTTGGCCGAAACTCTCACCACTTTCTGGCATTGCAGTTTTCTTTCCCTGCCTTTCTATCTCTTTTGGCCGAGCGAGTGACACGGTAGGTACGTCGGGAGTCACTCCGCTTACTTTCGGAATCACTTATATGCTTAATTAGCGCATAGAGCTGGATCACACTGGCCAAAGAGTTATCGACGAAACCCCATCGGCACTGCCTGCTCGAAAGTTCACCACCCGATTCCCGATTCCGGAGGTGAGGCATTACTGAACTCTACGACGGGTGCTCTACGCCCCGAACAGAAAGCAAAAAAAAAGGGGGGGAGGGGGAATAATCTTAACTGTCTCGCAGGAATCAAATGTTCACTTCGTCGCATATTTTTTTCTTGTTTGATTTTTGTTCTTTTCTGTCTAGTGCATTTGCTTGTATTTTGTGTCGCATTTTTGTAAATGTTGAAATGTACCCCTTTTTGAATGTGCATTTATTTAAAATATTTCCACTCACGTAATAGCCCGCATAGGCTGATAGCATCAATGAATGAATGAATGAATGAATGAATGAATGAATGAATGAATGAAACGACTCGCATAATGCAGCAACTGCGTTAACAGCGTAGAGAGTACCAGCGCATCTATCGCAATAGAATGACAGAAGCCTTGCATTCTGTCGGGAACAAACATGGCGCCAGTCGTTAAAGAAATTGATCGGCTACGTCGAATTGACACGTCCGAATTCAAAGTTCTTCCTGCCTGCACCAACACGGTGGACCCGGGTACAATCTCCCCGGAGAGACAGCAAAAAGTAAATGCGAGAGAAAGAGGGAGAAAAGATGAGGATGTATTGCGAAAAACTCTCACGTTTAACCTTGGAAGGGAGAGACGAACCCTGGCCTTCCCTGCGGGCATAAAACGCATCACGTGATTTAGCGGGAAGAGGCGCACTAAGAAAGAGAGGGGGGGGGGGGCGGAGGTGGGAGAGGAGAAGCATACCCCTTTCGGCACGCGAGCCGGATTGCGAGCCGCCCCCATGCACTACAGAAGGAGCAGGCGTTCGCGACTGGGGCACAGTGAGGTACTGTCATGAGCAAAAGTAAGAGACCCCCCTGCTTGCACTTTCTTCGCTGTAGGAGTTAAAACGTGCGGACTCGCACATGGGGGGGTAGCGAAACTCTCAAGCTCAGACAGAAAGATAGGAAGCCGGTAAGCTCCGGCGAAATGTTCTATGACGCGATGAGTCCGTTACGCGTGCGTCGCATGTGGCAACCGTATGGAATGTGCATTGTGTACAGGGATAAACGGACTGCTCACGCGGAAAAGTAGATATGCAGAATGCATTGTCACATATTTGTATCGCAGTGGTTACGGCGCTCGGCTGCTGACCCGAAAGACGCGGGTTCGATCCCGGCCGCGGTGGTTGAATTTCGATGGAGGCGAAATTCTAGAGGCCCGTGTGCTGTGCGATGTCAGTGCACGTTAAAGAACCCCAAGTGATCGAAATTTCCGGAGACCTTCACTACGGCGTCCCTCATAACCTAAGTCGCTTTGCGACGTTAAACCCCCATAAACCATAAACATATTGTATGCGAGTCCTGTGGAAGCCGTATACGGAAAGGATGTAGAAACAAAGGGCAAAACATGACGGAAAGCGTGAAGATGTTATATTTTCAGTATTCCCGTAACTACACGTGAGCTGCTTATAGGCCCCGTTTCAGCAGGGTGTAGAGAAACGGTGTAGCGCTGCACGCAAGGGAGTTCTGAGACCGCTCTCCCTGTTTGACGTGATGCACCAACGTGAAAGGATGGGACGTTTCACTAATAACCGCATAAACTTAGGAACGCCTACTTTCTTCGCTCCACTAAATCAGCTGAAAGTGAGCGCGGTTCGCGAGTCTGCTCTCTGGCGATTTTTTGTGGTTCTTTTCGCTCGTCTCACAGCCCGTAAGGAGGCGGAAGTCGCTTATCCGTGAGCACTATTGACCGAAGAGGTCATGGTATCGGTATACCTTTGCGGCCTGCAGTCTATTGTCTCAGTGCAACAATTCAAGCGTAGCAGGGGCGCCAGAAGGTTAGTTGGACGGATGAGATTAAGAAGTTTGCGGGGTACGGTGGCCGCAGGTGGCACAGGCGCGGTAACTGCCTCACCCCAACCGCGCGGTGAGGGAAGAGAGGAAGGTGGTAGTGAAAGGAGATAGAGAGAGAAAGAAAGAGGTGCCATAGTCGAAGACCCCGGAATAATTTCGATCACCTACTAATACTACTACGACGCCGACGGCTTTTCGACCTAACGAGCTTTATACGCTGTCGCGTAATAAAAAATTGCTCTCGGTTCTGATTTTTTTTTTAATGAAAGGAAATGGCGCAGTATCTGTCTCACATATCGGCTGACACCTGAAACTCGCCGTAAGGGAAGGGATAAAGGAGGGAGTGAAAGAAGAAAGGAAGAAAAGAGGTGCCGTAGTGGAGGGCTCCGGAATAATGTAGTCCACCCGGGGATCTTTAACCTGCACTGACATCGCACAGCACACGAGCGCCTTAGCGTTTCGCCTCCATCCAAATTCGGCCGCCGCAGTCGGGTTCGAACCCGGGTAATAAATAAATAAAATATAATAATAATATATTTTTGGCGAAAGGAAATGGCGCAGTATCTGTCTCATATATCGTTGGACACCTGAACCGCGCCGTAAGGGAAGGGATAAAGGAGGGAGTGAAAGAAGAAAGGAAGAAAGAGGTGCCGTAGTGGAGGGCTCCGGAATAATTTTGACCACCTGGGGATCTTTAACGTGCACTGACATCGCACAGCACACGGGCGCCTTACCGTTTTTCCTCCATAAAAACGCAGCCGCCGCGGTCGGGTTCGAACCCGGGAACTCCGGATCAGTAGTCGAGCGCCCTAACCACTGAGACACCGCGGCGGTGTGTAATAATAAACTGAAAATTGGTTTTGGGGGAAAGGAAAAGGCGCAGTATCTGTCACATCTCGGTGGAGACCTGAACCGTGCGTGCCGTAAGGGAAGGGATAAAGGAGGGACTGAGAGAAGAAAGGAGGAAAGAGGTGCCGTAGTGGAGGGCTCCGGGATAATTTCGGCCACCTGGGGATCTTTAACGTGCACTGACATCGCACAGCACACGGGCGCCTTACCGTTTTTCCTCCATAAAAACGCAGCCGCCGCGGTCGGGTTCGAACCCGGGAACTCCGGATCAGTAGTCGAGCGCCCTAACCACTGAGACACCGCGGCGGTGTGTAATAATAAACTGAAAATTGGTTTTGGGGGAAAGGAAAAGGCGCAGTATCTGTCACATCTCGGTGGAGACCTGAACCGTGCGTGCCGTAAGGGAAGGGATAAAGGAGGGACTGAGAGAAGAAAGGAGGAAAGAGGTGCCGTAGTGGAGGGCTCCGGGATAATTTCGGCCACCTGGGGATCTTTAACGTGCACTGACATCGCACAGCACACGGGCGCCTTACCGTTTTTCCTCCATAAAAACGCAGCCGCCGCGGTCGGGTTCGAACCCGGGAACTCTGGATCAGTAGTCGAGCGCCCTAACCACTGAGACACCGCGGCGGTGTGTAATAATAAACTGAAAATTGGTTTTGGGGGAAAGGAAAAGGCGCAGTATCTGTCACATCTCGGTGGAGACCTGAACCGTGCGTGCCGTAAGGGAAGGGATAAAGTAGGGACTGAGAGAAGAAAGGAGGAAAGAGGTGCCGTAGTGGAGGGCTCCGGGATAATTTCGGCCACCTGGGGATCTTTAACGTGCACTGACATCGCACAGCACACGGGCGCCTTTTGAGTTTCGCCTCCATCGAAACGCTTCTGCCGCGGTCGGGTTCGAACCCGGGTACAGCGGCTCAGCTAGCCTCGATAATAATTAATAATTGGTTTTGGGGCAAATAAAATGGCGCAGAATCTCTCATATATCGTTGGACACCTGAACCGCGCCGTAAGGGAAGGGATAAAGGAGGGAGTGAAAGAAGAAAGGAAGGAAGAGGTGCCGTAGTGGAGGCCTCCGGAATAATTTCGACCACCTGGGTATTTCGACCACCTGTAGCCACGATCAAATTCTGAGTTGAAGTGTTTCAATACTGCCTAGCACAGCATTGTATTTGTAAAAAATTTGAAAAGGAGTCGTTCGTCTGCTTTCCGGAGATCCTTACAGGGTTCCAGAAAGCGACGATGACTATCCTTATAAAATGTAGTGATGTCTTTGAATGTAATCAGAGATTGGCAAGGCTCAGAGTAGGCTTCCAGAGCAAAAAGCAGAGGCGGAAGGAGCCGCCATCGCACTTGAGCTGGCCCACTCAACCATTGAAAAAAACAACCTAAATTTGCCCAGATGCAGGCCGCATACAGCCACTCTCTAAAGGGCGTGACGACGCCGGCCACACATCATATTCTTGCCACAGCCACCTGTCTCGACCAAACGGTTACTCTGTCGTGGATTCTTGGGCATGCCCCGATCCCTGGTAACGAGCGAGTTCATGCACTGGCCCGAGAACTCTTCTCCCGGACCCCCGGCGATCAGACATTCAACCTCATACAAGAGGCCCCATCGTTCCTTTATAAATATCATCAAATCACCAAATTGTACAAACTCAGCCGCATCACATTACCACCACCCAGCAGTACCTTGTCGCCCTTATCCAGCGCCACATGGCGACAATTACAGAAGGGCTGCTTTATTTCACCCTACCGTCTCTCATGCTTTCACCCCCGCTTCTCCCCTCATTGTAACACCTGTGGCGTGCCCAAATCCACACTTTTCCACTACCTTTGGGAATGTCCTTCCCTCATCCCCAATCCCACTCAGTTTTCCTGGGAGGCTGCTTTACAGACCACTCAGCCCGACGGCCAGAAATGGCTGGTGGATCAGGCTTTATATAAAGCTCAAGCAGGTGGACTCCTGGACCAGTAGGGGACCACCCTGGAAGATTTCCTCTTTTTTTCGTCCAATAAAGTTGTCAACATCCATCCATCCAGGGAGGAAGGACTTGGTGACCCCTCGAAGGAAATAACGAGCGGCGTCACGACGGAAGAGACAGACAGATTTCTTGTTATGCACGAGCACGCATTCCGCTGACATCCGTGGAAACCAGCGCCGCGCGGCCGTCATCGCACAAAGCAAGCCCGGACTCTCGGACATGTCGCGGCTTGCAACATGACTCATCAGGGCTCGCCCGGCGGAATCCGCCCCATCCCCACTACTCGCCGCCCTGGCTCAGTGGTTAGGGCGCTCCTCTACTACAGCCTGTGCGGAGCTACGCTCTCGGACGTTTTCCACATGGTCTGGGCCTGTCCTTCCAATCCCAATCCTTCATCTCCCAACCTCCTGGGAAGGCCTGGGAAGCGGCGCTGCTCAGCTGCCATGACCTGCAGTCCCAACGGACCTTGGTCGGCAGGGCGCGACCGGCGCTAGACGCCATTGGGGCTCTGGAATAGGAGCTCCACCTAGGTTTGTGAGGACCTGGGCCATAGGGCCTGGGCCAAAACACCTCTTTTTACAGATTCTATAAATGTGTACCACCACCACCACCACCACCACCACCACCACCTCTGCAGGTTACTAATACCCCTGTCACACGGCCAGTTTCAATCACCCTCGAGTCGAGGGTGTTCGAGATTCTCAATCGCCATCGAACTCGCCGCTGCTACACGGCAAATCTCAATGGCCATTGAAATGGTTCTCGTGTCTCACTCTACGCTTGTGCGGCGCCACAATCGCTACTTTATATTTTACAAAAATAACAGAAATATTTGATAAATGTATACGAAATGCTTAAATACACGCATAGGCGCATGTCGTTTAAAATCCTTTCAATTGGGCGTACGCGACGGACAGATGCAGACACTGCTGTAGCCATTCTAATACAAGACGAGCCAAAACCAAGCCAGTCCAACTGCGTCGGAGCGCTGCTTCGTCAGGCTTAACACATGGGAAGTCGCCATGATATCTGAAAAACAAGAGCTATTTTTCTCTTGAAACTTTATGCGAGAGTAAGAATGGGCAAATCGAAGGCGAATACAACAGCTTAGAACACGATATTGCTTTGAGGAATTAGCGACGAAGCTGTTATCGCTGTGAAGCGGGCGGGCAGGGTGCCGCCATGTTGTCAACGTTAAGTACGCAAGCAACGCAAAGACTGCAACGCAAAATTAATGCGCTTAATGCACTTAAAACCACTCTAATATATTTTTAAAATAATTTTACAGGCTGCTTACATTAAATTTTATGCGAATAATGTTTGTTCATGTTTCTGCACCGTGAATGTGTCGTGTACGAAAGTGCGCTTGGCGCCGCTCGAAGCAACGCTAGCAACCTTGGGCAGCGCTCGAAGGCCCTCGAAATCTCGATGGAGTTCTGCGCTACTCCGTTGACTCGATAGGCTATTTACTCGATCGCCATTGAAACTGCCCGTGTAGCAGCGCTCGATCGTCTTTGAGTGGATAGACTATCGGTTCGAGGGCCCTCGAAATGCCCGTGTGACAGGGGTATTAGTTTGGTTAGTGGCGGCGGACCTCGCTGTACCGCATTCTTAGGCTGCGACTGGTGTGAAAAATCCCTGTTTAAATTTTCTGCCTCGTGGACTAAAGGATATTGGAGCGGTTGCTGTTTTGGTGTAACAGCTCGCTCAATGATAAGGAGTGACATCCACTTCGCACCGCTGTTGGAAACAACCTGTTCGTGACACTTACGCCTTTTTTATATAAGCACATAGACAGTACATCGGTTCCTAGGCAAGCTACGATTCCTTGGCGTTACGCAGGGGTATTTTAAGTGTTACGCGGCTTTAAGGCGCAAGATAACCCTGCATTCCTCTGGTTGGGTAAAGGTTTATACAGAACATTGAATTTTAAATTGACGCTGAGGACAAAGTGAAGTTGCCCTGTGTGGATACAATGTTGCATCTAACGACAGAACAAAGTGATTGGTTATCAGGAAATGAAAGGCGCGGTAACTGTCTCACCCCAACCGTATGGTGAGGGAAGAGAGGAAGGTGGGAGTGAAAGGAGATAGAGAGAGAAAGAAAGAGGTGCCATAGTGGAAGACCCCGGAATAATTTCGATCACCTACTACTACTAACACGACGCCGACGGCTTTTCGACCGAACGAGCTTTATACGCTGTCGCGTAATAAAAAATTGCTCTCGGTTCTGATTTTTTTTAATGAAAGGAAATGGCGCAGTATCTGTCTCACATATCGGCTGACACCTGAAACTCGCCGTAAGAGAAGGGATAAAGGACGGAGTGAAAGAAGAAAGGAAGAAAGAGGTGCCGTAGTGGAGGACTCCGGAATAATGTAGTCCACCTGGGGATCTTTAACGTGCACTGACATCGCACAGCACACGAGCGCCTTAGCGTTTCGCCTCCATCCAAATTCGGCCGCCGCAGTCGGGTTCGAACCCGGGCAATAAATAAATAAAATATAATAATATATTTTTGGCGAAAGGAAATGGCGCAGTATCTGTCTCATATATCGTTGGACACCTGAACCGCGCCGTAAGGGAAGGAATAAAGGAGGGAGTGAAAGAAGAAAGGGAGAGAGAGGTGCCGTAGTGGAGGGCTCCGGAATAATTTTGACCACATGGGGGTCTTTACCGTGCACTGACATCGCACAGCACACGGGCGCCTTAGCGTTTCGCCTCCATCGAAACTCGGCCGCCGCAGTCGGGTTCGAACCCGGGTAATAAATAAACGAAATATAATAATAATTGGTTTTGGGGGAAAGGAAATGGCGCAGTATCTATCTCACAACTCGGCGGACACCTGAACCGCGCCGTAAGGGAAGGGACAAAGGAGGGAGTGAAAGAAGAAAGGAAGAAAGAGGTGCCGTAGTGGAGGGCTCCGGAATAATTTCGACCACCTGGGGATCTTTAACGTGCCCTGACATCGCACAGCACACAGGCGCCTTAGCGTTTTGCAAACAACTCTCATAATGAGTTTCGCGGCCTGCACAGCCTAGCGTAAGCATGCTTAATTTTTGTGTTCGTGTTTTTTGACAACTTTCCGCAAGATGCCTCCACACTGCATATATGCATAAGCAGGCCTCAGCAAAGCGAATACCTGCTGAATTTTTCATGCCGCTCGTTTTCCCGAAAGAAATCTCATTTAAGAACCGGAGCGCGCTTCACTACGGCATCCGTAACAAATGGGAGGTGTTGTGAGGAGCCGCATGGATTGCGGTGCTTTAAGAAACGTGAGCAGATTTCATGCCCGACACTTAAGGCAGCAAACATCGATGCATCAAGCGCGGCCCAATGCTGGATCGCATCCAGCTCATGAGGGCATCCACGCAGCCTCTCGGCCTTCAGTTTCCCTCCTTTCTCGCTCGCCGTGCGTCCGCTTCCCCGGTCAGCCACCGGTCTGCCTGACGCCGGGTGTCAAACAGCGCCGTTCGCAATTATTTGACGCATGCGTGGTGGCGCGCTCATCCTTGACTTGTTGCGTTTTCTTGATTAGGTTCGTAATTGAATATTGGTGTAGAAAATACCCGCATATGTTATATGCACGTTCAGCCTTCAGGCATTACCGCGGCCTTCATCGCGTGAAGTGTGTGTGCAGGAAATCTCTAACGCTTTCATTGAGATTGTTTCTCTCTCTCGGTGCGACGACAGTATGCATAAGCTTGGAGGTTCAGCTTGGAAAGTGATTTTGATTTTAAACGCTTTCTTGGTTTTTGCAAACAGGTTTGATACTATTACGACCGTTTGCGGAGCAAAATTTGAACCCAATTTTTCAAAATAAATCTCACCGCCGAGCTGGAATTTTTGAACTGTTCTCAGAAAATAGGCGCGTAAATAAAATAAATGAATAGGTCCAAGGCTTAGCACCAGATGGTTCAAGGTCGAGCCGCGTAGGATAGAGAAATTATTTTGTTTACTAACCTCGACATTCGACGCTGTGTTCGCGAAGTCCTCAGATTGTAATGGAGTTCAACCTGGCGCCAGGTGCGGCGACTACATAGGCGCCAATGCCAGCTCATGGTCAGGCGAAATTGTGCATAATGACAACGTCACTGATAAAAATAATGTAACAAATATTTGAGTTCTTTTTGTTTGCAAGAAATCTTTCTTTCGAGATTGTGGATGTTTAATTTTTCTAAATCCAGCTCTCAGACTCGCCCTTCTTTTTCGAGTTCCTACGTTGTATACCTATACCCGTACGTACCTATATACCTGTCCACCCGTGGTGCTCCATCATGAACTAATCACGCGCACAACCTGGACACATTTCTTATTGCGTAAATAGTTTTCGTATATATTACCTCTCCCCCCTATCCTCTCTTCCTGTCCCCTCACCTCTTTGATTTCATTTCTCCATACTGCCTGCTATCCTTTATTTCCGCTCCCCCAGCTCAATTGCTTCAGTATCGATGGCAGATGCCGGGGTTAGTAAAAATGTTTTCCTTCGTTTTTATTATCATTTTAATTAACCACTTACTACTACTACTGTCCACCCGTGGTAAACAGTTTAACGCTCTACACGTCATTGGTGCAGACCGGCGTTTGCTCGCTGCCGCGACCGCGTTGCCAGTGGCATTTAAATTTGAAACGCGGCACCGCTGTCTGCCCAGCTGGACGTGAATAAGGACGTAGAAGCGATGCCCATCGATCAATTCGAACTTAAAGCTGCCCGTTGCAAAACTCAACGTGGCAACTGTACACCTGTCGGGCGGCACACGAGGTCGAACGAAACCGAGGTCAAACAAAAAAAGAACGAAGAAAGAAAGGGTTCGGGGCGGCTCCTCGTTTACATTCAGGGTCACGTGACCCGAGAGCCAAAGCTCAGCGGAAAACAGAGCCGAAGCAAATGGCTCGCAATCCCGAAGTGCATGCGTCGCGACCGCCCCTGTCTAGAGAGCGGTGTCGGTTTTCATTCGCTGCCAGCGTGAGCCGACCATTCTCTTTCGCGGGGCAGGTCGCCCTCCAAGCGTGTCGTTGTCGTTCCCCCTCTCCCCATTCTCTTCTTGTACTTCATCCGTATTCTAATGGAAAAACAGACCTTCGAGAAACCCTGTCAGGCTCGCTGTAACTCCCCGCCCCAAGCATCCAGTACACACAAATCGCCGAAGCCTGCGCCTCATTGCCTGGCACGTCCGTAGGGTTGTATACGTGCTGCAACTTAGCACGTGTCTCGCCACACCGGAAGCGCTGGCAAGCCACGCGGCCAGACAAGCAACGCGCGCATGACTGGAGTCTTGCCACGGGCAATACATTAAGCGGCGGCAGGCACTTGCCGATACTCACCCCCTCTGGCGTCGGGCGTCAGGGCCAGGTCGTGGTCGATGAGCTGCCCGAAGGCCATGACCAGATGCGTGAGCTGCCGCGAGTAGGTGGCGCTGGGGTGGTGTTCGCGCAGGTCCCACAGCGCGTTGGACACCTGGCGCGCGTTGGGCAGCGGGCGGCCGGACAGAGACAGCGTCCTTGGAGAAGACACACCTGCGTTTTGATTGCATACACGCGGCATGTATGGGGAGGCAGGGACAAACATAGCCAGAAAGAGCCAGAGAGAGCATTTTTACAGAGAATAACACCTGGAGAAAGCTACCCTCAGTGTCCCTTTAAGCCAAAATAATAAACAAAAAAAACCTTTGTAAACAAAAATATATTTTCTGCATTGCCTGATCGAAGTCAATAGCATGCATCTTTAAGGTTAATATATCAAAGGACATCCTCTGACGAAGCATATCCACGTCAGACCAAAGCAACAATTCGATTTGTAAGCGGTGATTCCAATACATTCCTGAAGTTTAGACGTTCCGGCGAATGTACTGTTTTCCTCTGTGAGTTTCCTCATGCTCTCTGCTGCGGCCCTGAGCGCCGTGAGAAGCACGTAGCAATGTCTCGGGACATATATTTAGTTATATACCTACTCGCCAGTATGCGTATTTAAATGAAAATTACCAATAATAGCACGAGAAAACTGGTAACTGTTAGAGAGGTGGGATACAAAAGCTGATTTTGGACATAGGGACCAATTATGAAGGCTGCTCAGGGCGCCTCTAGTTTCGGACAGTTCATAAAAAGCACGTGGCATCACAGTCAGTGCGCTTTGACTTCCAATGTCACTTGAGCTTCAGAAGTGAAGTGTTTTTGAATTTCATTGTATAGTAGACTAATACGTATTGTAATGTATGCGGCGTCTGACGGGCATAAGGCGCCGCGGAGTAACAGCACGGTATGGTAACGAGGCGAATAGTGGCGAACTTGGTGTTGTGTTTGAGTCGCAAATGACTTTACATGAAATCGTTTGCTGAGCTTGTGGGTACATGCTTAGGAAAAACATCCAGATGCTAAGCGGCACGGAAGCGGAAAGAGAGGGCAAGGCAAATGCTCATCCTGCGTCCTATGTCCTCACTGCGTATTCCCCTTCTGAGCATATTCCTTTTTCCGAACCTTTAGAGGCACAAACAGTGCGCTGATAGGGACCAACAAGAGGTTCTTTGCAGTAAAAAGAAAAAAAAATGGCTGTGGTGTAGCCCTGGTTAAACATGGAGTGACGCGATAGCTACAGGTGGCCGAGTGGAACTCGCTCAGTCGAATGGCAAATAAGTCTCTTTCGCCGCTCTGTTTCGCTGGGCGTTCCTCGTTCATCTTCGTCCCTGGACGTGATTCACTCTCTCCCCCTCTTCCCTATCCAATCCCCCCCCCCCCCCCCCCCCCGCTTGGTTTCGCCTGCGCGCCGTGCCGCCGGCAGCTGCTCCGCACCACGTGACCAACCACGTGACAGCGTGGCGGCGCCGCCACGGAGCTCAAGGGGTGCCACGCTGAAGGCTCGAAATGCTAGCGTAATGTAGCTATCGCTACGAAACTGCACAAAACGAAAACTGAAAGAGAGCAACAAAAAGTGGTAGGGTTTTAACGTAGCTAAACCGAGTAGACGTGCGAAAGGGTGAGATTATGCTGTTCGGCTCAGGGTTTTGCTTTGCTGGGTCGTCGGCATGTCTGGCGACGATATTGGACTCGGGTTAAGCTCAGATCGAGGTTAAGCTGATCTGATTTGTTCGCGTCGCAGATGGAAGTTGATGAGGACGACGATGTACAACGCACAGCGCGAGAGTGTTTTGCAGTTTAACATGGGGTCTCTCCAATGTCGAAGACGAAAACATGAGGCGTGACCGTCTGTTGCGATAGCATTGTGCTCTCGGGCAGTGGCCAGCGAAGCTGTTCTGTTCCCGGTGCCACGGGTTCGAATCCCAGTTGCGGCAATATGTATTTTTATTTCTGCTTGGGCAGCTGCTATGCTAGGATTTGCTAAGGTCACCCTCAAGGTCAAGCGTCACACAAACTCGGTGAGCCGGTTAGACCTCGTGAAGTAGTGATTTCTTACACAGAAAAAAAATAAAAGGTTTACGGCGCCTTGGCGCAGTTTAGCACGAACTTCGGCGTGCGCTGTATGTGTAAGCGAATTCGGGAGAAAGAATGTCACGAACTACAAGGGTTCATTTGCGTAACCCATTTTTCATGCAACCGATGGCAATAGGTTCGTATGACCTCGCGATGTGATGACGTCACTTCATGCGCACAACAATGACACCACGGCACATCGCGCGGGGGGAGGGGGGGATCTGGCTACAAGTGCTGACGCTGCATAAGTCTTAAGTGAGGATCGTTGTTACGTGAAATACAAGAGCTACCCTTTGCATTGTGCGGTGCGCAGTATTGAGGGGCTCCAGAACAATCTCAACTGCTAGACGGCGCTGTTATCTGAAGAGGAAATAGGCCATAAATGGTAATCTTATCGACAAAAGAAACACCAAGTCCAGGTCCTCGTCCAGGCTTAAAATAAAGCGCCGTCCTCTGATCGCTGGCTGGCTGAAGTTCGCGATGCAACTAAAGAGGAGTCAAAAAAATTCTGGAACCATATAAGCTGGCTGGGAAAAGCGAATCACAAAAAGCAGGAACAGATTCACGATGCCGAGGGAAAATGTTTAGAGGGAGATGGCGCTGTGAACTACATTGCGTCAGTTACAGCTGAGTCATTTAGGAAAGACGATAGGGTAATCACCGCAAGTGAGGGAGCAACACAGGACAGCACAATAGAAAGCAGCTTAGAACTGACAAATGCTAACTGGAAAAAGGCGGAAGCAAATATTCCTAAAGGCACGTCGGCAGGGATAGACGAAATTGCAATCAAGTTAATTAATGAACTTGGCCCAAGAGGCAAGGAAACGCTGATAAAAGCATTGGAGGCAGTCATAACAAATAAGCAAATTCCGCACAGCTGGAAACAGAGTAATATGAATTTGATTTACAAAGGGAAAGGAGATAAGATGAACATAAAACTCTTCCGACCGATCAGGAAAGAACCTGTTAATATATACATGCTAGCAATGCAGGCGGTGAAATGAAAAATGCCGTCAAGGGTAGAAAGTAATAGGATACTCGGAGAACTTCAGAACGGGTTCAGAAGGGGTAGGAGCTTAGACAGCCTGTCCGTGCTCACCCAGCGCATAGAAATAGCTAAGGCGGAAAACAGACCTCTGTATTTAGCCTTGTTGGACATAAGTGCTGCATACGACAACGTGAACAGGGAACTCCTGTGAAACATGGATTTAAAGATGAAGGTATCGTTCATGAGGTAATTGATTTTCTACAGAAAATGTGTCGAGAAAATAAAGTTGAAATAACATGGGAAGGAATTAGGAGTACAACTGTCGAAGTACTCAAAGGACTAAAGCAAGGTTGTCTTCTATCACCGCTGCTGTTCATGCTTTATATGATAAGTATGGAAAGAAGGCTACAAGGAAGCAATCTAAGTTAAAATATGTCGCACAGATTAGGTGGAAAGGCTGTTGAGCAACGACTGCCCGGTTTAGTGCATGCGGACGATATTGTACTTTTAGCAGACAGCCAGGAAGATTTGAAAACTCTGGTTAATTGCTGTGGAGATGAAGGAGACAGTCTAGGTTTCAGTTTTAGCGCAGCTAAGTCCGGCGTGATGATTTTCAACGATACAACTGATCAGGACTTACAATACAAGGCCATGAAATACCCTGAGTGGCCGAATACAAATATCACGGGGTATGGGTAAACGAAGTGCAGATGCACACTGGAAAGCACGAGCAGTCTCTCATAGCAAAAGGGTGAAAAGATGCCGGGATAATGAAACATAGGGCTTTGGGGGGGGGGGGGGGTACAGCAGGTATGAAGTACTGAGAGGTATTTGGAAAGGAATAATGGTTCCGGGGCTAACTTTTGGGAATGCGGTTCTGCGCTTAAGGGCCGTAGTTCCATCGAGATTAGAAGTAAATCAGAGAGCTGTTGGAAGATTAGCACTAGGTGCCCTCGGGAAAACCACAAACGAGGCAGTACAGGGGGATATGGGCTGGGCAACGTTTGCAGCACGGGAAGCTCAGAGTAAAGTACTATGCGAAGAACGCCTGAGGAAATTGGATGATAACAGGTGGGCAGCTTAGGTATTTAAATACTTATACACAAAGAGCGTTGACTCAAAATGGCGGAAAAGCACTCGGAAGCTATCCAGTAAGTATGCCAGACACGAGGCCGGAGAAAGACAGAGCATTAAAAGACAGGTTAAAAACGCGGAATGTAAAATTTGGATAGATTCAATGGAAAAGACGGATAGCGTAGAACTTTATCGATGCCGGACACAGCAGATCAGGAAGGAAGTGGTCTATGATAACTCAAGAGGAAGTGCCCTACTCTTTGAAGCGAGGTCAGGATGTCTTGGAACGCGCAGCTATAAAAAAAATTTAACGAAGGAGATGACGCATGTGCTGTGTGTGGTAAATCTGTAGAAACAATAGAACACCTCATACTAAAATGTGATGGTATCCATCCCGATGTCGATGCTGGCACAGTGACCCTTACTGAGGCCCTAGGGTTTAGAGATAACAGTAGTTATGTAAATAAATCTGCAGTGGAAATTAGCAAAACGCGATTGGAAGATTGGTGGCTCAGAAGCAGAAAGGTGACATCAGGTTAAAAGTGTAGGAAGCCGTATGTAAAGAAAATGGTGAATTTTAGTAACTTAAAACACACTAAACAAAAATAAAGAAAAAAAACCTGAGCATGGTGGCAACTGCATCAGCCCATTTCAATGGGGACGCTCCTAACATCCATCCATCCATCCATCCGTCCGTCCGTCCGTCCGTCCATCCATCCATCCACATACATCAATCCCTCCATCCATCCACATACATCAATCCGTCCGTCCATCCATCCATCCATCCATCCATCCATCCATCCATCCATCCATCCATCCATCCATCCATCCATCCATCCGTCCGTCCGTCCGTCCGTCCGTCCGTCCGTCCGTCCATCCATCCATCCATCCATCCATCCATCCGTCCGTCCGTCCGTCCGTCCGCCCGTCCGTCCATCCGTCCGCCCGTCCGTCCGTCCGTCCGTCCATCCATCCATCCATCCATCCATCCATCCATCCATCCATCCATCCATCCGTCCGTCCATCCATCCATCCATCCATCCATCCGTCCGTCCGTCCGTCCGTCCGTCCATCCATCCATCCATCCATCCATCCGTCCATCCATCCATCCATCCATCCATCCATCCATCCATCCATCCATCCATCCATCCGTCATCCTCCGTCCATCCTCCTCCATCATCCATCCATCCATCCATCCATTCCTCCATCCATCCGTCCGTCCGTCCGTCCGTCCATCCGTCCGTCCGTCCGTCCGTCCGTCCGTCCGTCCATCCATCCATCCCATCCATCCCTCCATCCATCCGTCCGTCCGTCCGTCCGTCCGTCCGTCCGTCCGTCCGTCCATCCATCCATCCATCCGTCCGTCCATCCGTCCGTCCGTCCGTCCGTCCGTCCGTCCATCCATCCATCCATCCGTCCGTCCGTCCAGTCCGTCCTTCCGTCCGTCCGTCCGTCCGCCCGTCCGTCCGTCCGTCCATCCATCCATCCATCCTCCATCCATCCGTCCGTCCGTCCGTCCGTCCGTCCATCCATCCATCCATCCATTCCTCCATCCATCCATCCATCCATCCATCCGTCCGTCCGTCCGTCCGTCCATCCATCCATCCATCCATCCCTCCATCCATCCATCCGTCCGTCCGTCCGTCCGTCCGTCCGTCCATTCCATCCATCCATCCATCCATCCATCCATCCGTCCGTCCGTCCGTCCGTCCGTCCGTCCATCCATCCATCCATCCGTCCATCCATCCATCCATCCATCCATCCATCCATCCATCCATCCATCCATCCATCCATCCATCCATCCATCCATCCATCCATCCATCCATCCATCCGTCCGTCCGTCCGTCCGTCCGTCCGTCCATCCATCCATCCATCCATCCATCCATCCATCCATCCGTCCGTCCGTCCGTCCGTCCGTCCATCCATCCATCCATCCATCCATCCATCCATCCATCCATCCATCCATCCATCCATCCATCCATCCATTAAATAGTGCGCGTAGTGCGTATCGACGAAATGCGTCTGCTTTTATTTATTGAGTTCGACGCCTGGTAGCGATCAAAATTTGCTCCATTTCGTTTCATTGATGGGGTAGCGCGTATGTTTCGTAATCGCTGACTCTGTTTGGTGGAGTAATCCTCAACTTCTTTTTATTCAATGCTTCCCTCGGTCCATTGATACTCCACGTCACCGTTACTGTGATAATATCGACGCCGGCAGTGCCATGTTGCCACCATCGTTCAGAGAGAGGACAGAGTATAGCAGGCGGCTTACAGCAGCCTTGTGCGTGCCGGCGTCCTCCACGTCTACCCAGTTGTGCTCTATATAAGACATGAATAAGCTCGCTTGTTAGAATGCTAGCCTTCGTTCGAAGGCTGTTTTAGTGCGAGGGGGAACCGCAAAGACGTGACACCGAACGGACTGCACACACTCCACACACACACTGTCCGCATTCCCCACTGAAGTGAGACAACAGTGCCGATGCCGCAATAAAGAGCTCGTTACTTGTCAAAGGACTTTTACGCGCTCACACAAGGCGCGGGCGGCGCGGCCGTCAAAGGCCGCCCCGCGTTCGCAACTCGCTCACCTCCGCGTACCGACCCACATAAAGAACTGTTCTCGCGATCAACCCCGAGCAGACACGTCCTTTCCGCGAAGCGTATGGCCGCGATGGATCAGCCCTGACCGCGCGAATGCGGCGTCAGCGAGTGCCCGATTAGATCCGAAAGGGAGACAAGGACAAAAAAAAAGATAAGTAGAAAGAGAAGCCGCCGCAGCTGACTCTCTTATAGTCTTCAACGTCTTAAGGGCGCGTTCACCTTGCCTCGCGGAAGCCTTCGAATAAGGTCTCCCTCGTCGCATTACGGCACAGAGGCCAGGCAGTGCTTTTCCCTTTTTGGAGCACGCTCTTTTGCTTGCGCTCGCTTGTTCGTTTATCGGCGTGTATTTCTGTCTTGGCGGTTTCGACGACGACCTGACCGCTGGCGAGATTTCTAAGATGAGCGCAGATTAGATGGACGGATATGGGCGCGACAGACGCGGAAGCCCTGCCTCTCTGCGCTGCTGCCGTGCTAACAGAGTCGCAGTATCAGGCTGTGATCTGCACTGCAAGACGACGACGACATTGAGGTGTGACGCAGAGAGAGCGATAGAGGGAGAGAGAGTGAGAAAGAGGGCTCGCCGCAAAAGATTTGGACCGCGATTGAAGTGCCTCTGGACATATCTATATACCGACGATGCCGTAGATGCGCTCATCTTTATATATTTGCTTATTTATATCTTATTTATAGTTAGTATCCACTGCACATTGCGTGGTAACAAGGTAAGACTCTATTCGTTCCGTCCAATTATCCTAAGCCCGTTATACTTAGCGGTAGCGGGTACGGGCAAAGACAGTTTCTTTTCATCGTCCCACAATAATTTTTGGCCAATTATTCTTGCATAAGAACACTTTGTGTTTAACGTCAACAGCCTGCTCCTCCTTTTTTTCCCTTAAATTTTCTTTTTGTGTCACTATTTTGGTTTATTTCTATAATTCTCTCCTCGCCATACCCCGCCGCGGTGGCTCAGTGGTTAGGGCGCTCGACTACTGATCCGGAGTTCCCGGGTTCGAACCCGACCGCGGCGGCTGCGTTTTTATGGAGGAAAAACGCTAAGGCGCCCGTGTGCTGTGCGATGTCAGTGCACGTTAAAGATCCCCAGGTGGTCGAAATTATTCCGGAGCCCTCCACTACGGCACCTCTCTCTTCCTTTCTTCTTTCACTCCCTCCTGTATCCCTTCCCTTACGGCGCGGTTCAGGTGTCCAAAGATATATGAGACAGATACTGCGCCATTTTCCTTTCCCCAAAAAAACCAATTATAATTATAATCTCCTCGCCATTTTAACGTTCTTTATTTATTTACTCTCTCTCCCTCTCTTCCATCTCACCTGCTTGCAGCATCTCTCTTTCCTGTGGCGTCTGTATGCATCTCTTGTTTATGGTTTGTCTCTCATTCTTGTAACCTTTCCTCTTTTCAACCGTTATGCCCCTCTCTCACTACCGTCTTCCTATATGTTCTGCTGGGCTGCTTACTATACTTTGGTTTTGTTTTTTGAAAGGAAATGACGCAGTAACTGTCTCACATATCACGGTGGACACCTGAACCACGCCGGAAGGCGAGGGATAAAGGAGGGAGTGAAGGAAGTAAGGAAGGAAGAAGTGCCATAGTGGAGAGCTCCGGAATAATTTCGACCACCTGGCTGCGTTTTTATGGAGGCAAAACACTAAGGCGCCCGTGTGCTGTGCGATGTCAGTGCACGTTAAAGATCCCCAGGTGGTCGAAATTATTCCGGAGCCCGCCACTACGGCACCTCTTTCTTCCTTTCTTCTTTCACTCCCTCCTTTATCCCTTCCCTTACGGCGCGGTTCAGGTGTCCAACGATATATGGGACAGATACTGCGCCATTTCCTTTCCCCCAAAACCATTATTATTATTATTATTATTATTATTATTATTATTATTATTATTATTATTATTATTATTATTATTATTATTATTATTATTATTATTATTATTATATCTAACGTGAACTGACATCGCACAGCACACGGGCGCCTTTTGCGTTTCGCCTCCATAGAAACGCGGCCGCCGCGGTCGGGTTCGAACCTGGGTACTCCGGCTCATTAGACGAGCACCCTCACCACTGAGCAACCGCGGCGGGTCTTACTATAATTGTCTTATTGTTTCTCTGCACAAACGTCCTTATCAGGTTTTATTTTGTGCTCAGTTTGCATCCGTTATATTATTACCCCTACCGGACGTCTTTTTTCACCTGCCGACCTTCCCTGACGTCCTCTTTCCTCGCTGCTGTCTTTTTGATCTTTGTTTTCTGGTTTTTAATTTTTGTTCGCATCGCGGAAAGACGACTAGGCGACTTGACTTTGGTTTTGACCCTCTGCCACCACCCCAAAGCCACTCGTCGATCATATCCTTTTCCTCTGCCCGGCGGATCCTCCCCCGCGGGGCCTGGAGCACCTTACCACTTGGGAGGCTTGGGAGACCCTACTGCGCTCCGAGGACCCGGTCAAGCAAGCCATCGCCACAGGCCGGGCTGCCAGCGTTATGAGCCTCCGGGACATGAACGTTTGAGTGCAGTGGGGCCGTGCGGGGGCCCAAGGACCTGCGCGTCCTAAACTCCCCTGTATGTAATAAAGTTTACACCACCACCATCTCTCTCTGTTTATTATGTTTTTTGTATGCCTGTTTTTCCTTTAAAATATATTTTTGTTTTAATTTATAACGTACAGCTCCATTTCGTTAGCTCGGTAAAGCTATGCTGGTCCGGGCACTCTCTCTCTCATCTGTCACTTTTATCTTTCACCTGAGCGCACTAATAAAAATCTTGGAGAGCAATGCGACAAACTTAGTCTATTAGCTATAAATTCGCCAGTTTCTTTAAATACAACGTTTAATCCTGAACTTGTAACCTCCCGTAACCACCCTGCTTTCGAGCCACCGATCTTCCAATCCCTTTTTGCTGACTTCAGCCGCAGATTCATTCACATGATCTTTGCTATGTCTAAACTCTATGGCCTCAGCTAGAGTATGCCTGCATGGGAATTCGGATGTACACTGCCACCTTCTAGTATAAGATGTTCAATTGCTTACCACACTGCGCAATTGTCATCTTCTTAGTTAAATTTATTTGTCTAGCTTCAAAGATTAGGGTGCTGCTTCTTGAGTTGTCATAAAACGTTTCCTTCCTGATCTGCCTTTTCCAGTATCGATATAGTTCGACACTATGCTTCTTTTCCATTGAATCTATGCAATTTTTACTTTCCGCGTTTTTAACCTGTCGTTTAATGCTCTTTTTTCTCCGTCCTCGTGTCTGACGTACTCACTGGCTAGCTTCCTAGTTCTTTGGAATGTTAGTCAATGTGAGTGAACGCTCTTTCTGCGTAGGCATTTAAATACCTCAGCTGCCACTTGTTATCGTCCAGTTTCCTCAGCCGTTCTTCGTATAGTAATTTACTCTGAGCTTCCCGTGCTTTGAACGATGCCCAGCCCATATCCCCCTGTACTCTCTCATTTGTGGTTTTGTTCCTCTCTGATTCATTTCTAGTCCCGACTAAACTTCTGCCCTCAGGCACAAAAGCGCATTCCCAAATGTAAGCAATGGCAGCATCATTCCTTTCCAAATAGCTCTCTGTACACCATATTTCTTGTACCCCCATAATGCCCTATGTTTCATTATCCAGGTATCTTTTCACCCTCTCGCCCAAACAGTCTGCTCGCGCTGTTCCATGTATATCTGTTCTTCGTTTACCCATACCCTCAGATACTTGTATTCTGCCAGTCGGTGTACCTCACGTCCTTGTATTTCAAGCACCTGACCAGTTGAATCGTTTAAAATCATCAGACCCCACTTAGCTGCGCTTAAGAGTGAAGCCTAGAGAGTCTCCTTCGTCTGCACGAGAAATCTTCCTGGTCTATCAGCTAGTAGTACAATACCGTCCCCATACATTCAACCGGAGAGCCACTGCACTACGACCGTTCCGACCAATCTGTTCGATAGATTGTAACGTTGATTACTTTATTGTAGGTAGCCTTCTGTTCATATTTATCACTTAAATCATAAACAGCGGCGGTGATAGAGGACAAACCTGCCGCAGCCTTTTGCGAACCTCGAGCGGGGTGGTACTTTTTATTTCTTTCCGAGCAATTTCAACTTTATTATCGGTGTAAATTTCCTTTAACAAATCTGTTATCTCATGACCGATACCTTCGGCTTTGAACGTGTTTCACAGGAATTCCCTACTTACGTTCTCGTATGCACCGCTGATGTCCAGGAAGGAAAAATACCAAGGCTATTTTCTCCCCTAGCTTTTTTCTATGCATTGGGCAATCACGAACAGGCTCTTATGAAAGCGCCTACCGCTTCTCAAGCCGTTCTGAAGTTCTCCGATTATCTCATTACTTTCTATGCATGTGTGAATTTTTAATTTCACTGCCTGTAATGCCAGTTTGTACATAACACATGCTATCGTAATCGGTCTGAGTGATTTTACGTGTATCTTATCTCCTTTCCCTTTATAAATCTAATTCATTGCACTCTGTCGCCAGTTGTGCGGAATTTCCTTCTTTGCTATGACTGTTTCCAAATATTTTAAGCACGTTGTCTTGCTGCTTCGACCAAATTCATTACATAGCTTGAACGGAATTTTGTCTGCCCCTGATGTTGTGATTGAGGAATATTTGCCTCCACCTTTTTCCGGTTAAGATTGGTCCGTTCTAAGCTCCTTTCTATTATGCTGTCTTCTGCTGCTCCCTTTGTTAGGAAGATTACCCTACCATCGCTCCTAAATGGCTCAGCTGTAACTGATGTAATGTATTTCACAGCGTCGTCTCGCTCAAACCGTTTTCTCTCGGCGTCATGGATTCGTCCCTACTTCCTTTGACGCTTTTTACCCAGACAGCTTATGTGGTTCCAGAATTTTCTTGGGCCTAGCTTTAGTTGCATGGCGAGCTGAAGCCATCCAGCGATCAGTGGACTGCTTCATTTTAACCTGTCGCTCTGTAGAACGCGCCATCTTTCTTTCGTCATATAAGCGCACTCATGGGAGGGGGAAGATGGGATACGGCACACTTTTCACTGCCTCTTATTTGTCGTGGTAGAGGGCGAAAAGTAAGGAATGCCTTTTGTATAACGATACTTCTCTGCCATGCGTCCTCGAGATTTCTATTGTTCGTGCGGGCACGAAGTTGCATTCTTCCACACGAAGCTGCACTGCTGAAATCGGCCTAAACAAAATTAACAGTTCCTTGGTACATCAGATGCTCAAGGCTTACGCAAAATCAAAGGCCTACGTCACGCAATTCTATGTGCGCGGTAACGACGTCATAGTTTACAATGCTGCTTAATGTGGCACTGGTTGCTAGGGGTCACATCTCATACCAAAATCGGGAAGAATTTGCTTATAGCCATAAACTACATCGATTATCATTGCCTGCTAATCTAATTATACGCCTAGACTTCAAGAAAAGCTTGGGTCTGTAACGATACAAAAAGGGTCAAGCTACTTCAGTCTTGCCCAAGAATCTCTCTTAATGTACCGACTAACGTCAGCCGCTTTTCACGAGCAGAAATGCACATACTACATCGCGGCACGGCCGACATTAAATGTGATGTAAAAAAGAAAAGAAAACGTACTTCCTGCAACGAGTCGGCAGATGTACACTATTTTCCGCTGCTAAAAACAGCATTGCCCCTTGACCGGTACTATCGGAACAGCTACGCAAACATGATGTATGGTAACTGCCTTTCAGGAAGTTCTGTTGTGCATGGCTAACACCAGTAATAAAGGAGCACGCCGTACGCGCAATAACAATGCTTCTGAATGAATCCGGGATCCCGGAGATGTACTCTGTCGGAATACGCAGTTAGAAGTTCCTTCACGAGTTTGGCTCAATGTTTTATTGCATTACAGGTAACCAGCCTTCCATGTTGGGAACGCCTTGTGGTTGAACAGTGGCTTTTTGTCCATAGAGCGACAACCGAGTACGAACATATTTGGGCGTATTTGCAGCTGACTAGCTCATAGTGAAATTTCAGAGTTTTGTAAGTTGACTCGTTTGATTTCGTTATCACACATATATCTTCCCACGCTGCTTGTCACATCTGCCTCGCTGTATATCTTTCGATCCACGCGAAGCGAAATGTGACTTTGCGTCTGCATTGCCCGCCAGGACCTCCCATATTATTCCTTTACGCGAAAAAAAATATAACAACACGAAAGCTTAGCATTTAATTTTATGCAATAAAATATCTGAAAAAGAAAATGGAGTTAGGGGCGTGCTAAGAAAAAGAAAAGAGAGCACTGAGGTATAGCTTTGTCTTTCTTTAGAAATACACGACTGCGAGACAGAAGCCGGACAGAAGCAAAACTAACGAAAACATTCTGCCACTTCCGCAAGGCTGTTAAAATGGCTTTTTTTTTTAATGAAAACGCATTTCATTGGTAATCGTATTGGTCCAAAGTAATGTCAGGTAAAGTTAACATAACTTAACCTCACTAACCAAGAAGGAGAGAAGAATGAACTGATAATGTAGGCTTCTTTGAAGTTTGTATTATGGTTTGCTGGAGCTAGAAATCAGACTGTCAAACAGAAGTCAAGACTGCATGGTCTTGAAGATGCAGGCAATGCTTCATACAAGCCACTGCAGCAGAAATGAGAACGATGAATTGTATATTTACTAGTAATCTTGCGGGCGAAAGCTTTAATGAGGTAAGCGTTGTATTCTTCTCCTATTCTTGGTAGAAGAACAATATGACCTCGTCCTATTCCATTTAGTTTTCACACTACAGGTTAAACGTCCCGCTCTGCGAAAAACCCGACGTCGTTGTTGTATATAGCCGAAAAATCCGGATTGGTCTCACACGTGGAGCGGCAGATTTGAAAAGTGATTAAAACGTTAGAAAACTGGTTATTGGGAACTCCCACTATGACTCAAACAGTATCAGGACATGCAGTTATATACTTTAAATTAATTGCTCTGGAAAGAAAATTGAGGTAATTAGTCGGATACCGAACCCGTGACTCTTGGGTAGCGAGTCAGACACGGTATACCGCCATGCCACGCAGGCCCGTTCGTACGGCTTGGTTAAGGCGGGGCTTCATATGTACAGGCGCGGCCAAAAGTAAACGGAGCACGCTATTGCCTTCTAACATTTTTCACTCGCTTCCTAATCGAGACTGGCAACTGTGGTATGTGCAGGTTAGTAGTAGACTATAGTTCGCTTTCTCATGAACATGTTTCCTCATGCCCTATTGGTCCTATTGGTCCTATTGATGTCCTATTTCTGATTTGCCATAGGAAAGGCGAGATTGCAATTAGAACGGAATGGAGTGCTTCGTTTACTTATGACCGCGCCTGTACGTCTTGCGGTCCTTCACATAATGATTGTGGTTGTGAAATAGGAAGCAGTGTCTGTGCGTGCGTAGACAAGAGGAACCGCTGTCGCGTCATATATCCTTAAAGACAGCGCTTAGCTGTACACCAAGCCGTTTCGATTTGGGAACCTTTGGCACCCAGGTGAAACAGGCAGGCGTGGACTACGGTATTCTTTTCGGATATTCATACCCAGCAATTCCGGACAAAAGTATTCTTGAGCGGGAAACCGTTTATGAACACAATTTTTTCATATAATGTAAGATTTCACTATAACAATCAATATATCCGCAGATCACCCGACGGCAGTCTTGTATTTTTTTTTCTATTCACGTTTTTTGCTATCGTCAAAACGTTCCCCATTGGTTTTCTATGGTAGTCTTAACTGTTCGATGCGAGCGATGGGAACACTATAAAAGAAAGATTGTGCTACATATCAGAATAATGGACCATTACCTTCAATTATTCCATACCAATGTCTTACAATTTTTCAATTTTCAAAACTTTTGCCCGAGAAAGCTGGGCATGATTTTTGAGCTCAGCGCTAAACTGAAGTCTCAGAATGTAAGATTAGTCAATAATGGCTGATTGAATGACTGAGCAGTGGCGGCTTGAATGTGCAATAGCTGATACTCTGTCCAGACACCACAACCACAGCAGAGAGTCTCCCTTACTGCACACGGCCTTTTGAATCGAGTGTACTGACTTGTGCTGAGACTAGGTTGTTCGCAATCTTAAGATCACAGCGATGCCATAGCATACTCATCGCTCTAAAAAGTGCGCAAACAACTATGCTGAAGAGAGCTATCGTCTGATGCACGAAATTAGAAGCACACGTGAAACTTAACGGCCTTTAATTCTGTCTTAAGGCTCGCAAGCAGAAGTGCGTGGTTGCCAGCATCAAGCGGTCGAATGGACAGAGGCAGCTCATGCGATTCTTCATTGCGTAACCAAGTTGTTGAACACCGCCTTTGGGCACTGACTGCCGACGCATTTACGAATTGATACGGGGACTTCAAGAGAAAGCGGCCCTATATCGCTCAATCGCTTGTTGCATGACGCACGACGCCGAGTGCGCGGCATTTGATTAAACAAATAATCGCGAATTACAACGGCGGCGCAGAGTGTACAGTGCGGGCCACTCCTACTGCAGAACCAACGTTCGCAAGGCCGGGCAGTCACGATAGCACTTTTGTCGTCGGTGTTGCTTTCTGCGTTGCAAAAAAATGCGTGCCGCGGGAATACGGGATTATCAGGAATCGATAGGTGGGCCGAAAAAGGGTCCATGAATGTACGACAACACACTTGTGCGTTCAGCACGCGGTTCTTAGTGTTGTACTTACTACTTAGTAAATACAGGCTGAGATCCCTGGAAAACTTTCATTCTTCACTGTCGGCCCAGGAGTTTTATAGAACGCGCTGTGCATTATGTAGATCAAGGCTGGCAGCGATGTGCGGACGATACATGGGCAAAGAGGCTATAAAAAGTGAGACGTGAAAAGGAAAGGTGAAAAAAAAGTGTCAAGCATGCGTCATAACGAAAGAAAACTGGCCAAAGTACAAATGAGAACCAAAATAGTGTTTCGTGAGGATTGCCGAACGAAAGCGTTCTGTGTTTCATGCGTTATCCTTTCCTTCCTGGCCTACAAACTGCCAAAAGAAGTCGTAGGGTTTAACATAGTTAAACTGAGTAAACGGGTGAAAGTATGTGTTTAGCCTGGTTGTCTCACTGTTTTGCTTTACTGGGTCGTCGGCACGTCTGGCGACGATAATAGTTCGATAGTAGTATTAGTTGATGAAGACAATTTGCAATGCACAGCAATAGAGCGTCTATATTAGTCCGATAGTAGTACTGTTTGAAGAAGATGACGATCTGCAATGCACCGCGCTAGTGTGTGTTGGAGTTTAAGACGAGGCGTGATCGGCTGCAGCGAGAACATATAGCTCTCGTGCAGTGGCCAGCGAAGCTCACCTTTTCGCACAGCCGCGAGTTGGAATTCCAGTCGCGGCAATATTTATGGTTTGCCCAAGGTCACCTTAAAAGTCAAGCTTCACACAAACTCGGTGAGCCGGTTAGACCTCGTGAAATTATGCTCTCGCACTAAAACAGGTTTTCGACGCTCCATTGAAGCTAAACAGAAGTGCTCGCAAAGTACGCCAACTCCGTGGATAGCGCACTGAACTTCAAAATCTTGTACTTTTCTTGAGGCCACTTCGCACCAGCCAATACGAGGACCCCGCCTGTTACAAAATGATTCGCGAAAATTCAGCACACTCCCCACCGGCTTTTGTTCGCATTCCATTCAAACTAAGCAGGAATACTCCAGTGGAACGTTGGCGGGAGGAGGTTTCAGAGGGTAGGGGGACCACTTTTCCACACGGCCGTGGCGCGTTCGTGACCGTTCTCCAACAATGGGCCACGAGAGATGCCCAGGGTGGGGTCCACTGCGCGCTCATACACGTGCACGAGGTGTTCTCCCACGAGTTCCTGCCAGCCCAGGACTCCCCGACTGTGGCCAGCTCAATCTCCGTGCCTCCCTTGCACGACTGCGTGCCGCCGCCTTCCGCCGCCGGCACGTTGTTCGGGTGTCCTCGGCTGTACAGCGCAGCGCCGCCGCATCTGATCCGGGTCGTGCCGGGCGCTATGCCAAGCCGGGGCCCACCGTGCTTTCTTAATGCGCGCTGTCCTCGCCGTGCAAGCCGCCACTTCGGCGCGTTGTTGGCACCAGACGAGAGCGGAGGGGCGGGGGTGAGGGCCTCGCCCGAGGTACGCGCGCGCCTCACTTGACAAAGTTTGGCTATCACCTCCTCCCCTCCCCCTCGACCGTTCTTGACAAAGTCCGGCCCATTGTTAGCCTTGAGCTTTTTTTTTCTTCTTTGATGACCACCGTGGGATGGTGCTGATAGCGGTGATTACGAAAGAGTGACAGTGCGCCACGATGCGGTGCTCGCATCTAAAACACCGTTTTGGAGTTATAGCGGGAGGAGGAGGATTCAGGCGTTGTGCGTTTCTGTACTTTGTGCGATAGTCTGCGTTCTGCTGTCTCTTCTTTTTACAGCAAGTTAGCATGTAGCTCCGCCTGTAATTGTCTGAGGAAAGCGGGTTTCTCACTGAATATGCGAGACATCTCCGCGGCAATAGTGGTCTTCTAAGTAGCATTTCAAGGGTAACAACAACGGCAGTGAACGACAATCACGACGCAAAAAAGGGGAGGACGGGGCACGTTCTTATCACCCCTAATTCCCTGCAGCCAGCAGTGATTTTGGTGTTAAAACGTTCTGTCTTGTCGCTAGAGTTAGATTTTCCGGACACCCAGTGTCGCTACATCCGGTCTAGCAATTTCGAGACCTTGGAGGGCGTGCCAAGCATGTCCTGCTGCTTGGAGTTGCCTGATAATTCGCAGTGAGGGCTCTGCAGAGCCGTGAAAGTAGGCGTTCTGCATTTTTACTGTACGAGAGCGCTGCATTAAAAACGCCGACTGAGAGGGGTGGCCTTACCCGGCTGAGTAACAATACGGACCGCAATCGAGTACGAACACTCTGTTGTCTTGCAGCCTGAGAGCCAAAGCCAGGGTCCGCAAAGTTGTGGTGCGCCTTCTAGAAGGGCTGGCCCATTTACTTCAAGGCTGTGTTTTAGAGAAAGAATACTCGTTTTTACAACGATAGTTCTTGAGGCACAGGGGAAGTACGAGGTTTTCAACAAAGCCTTGTTCACATCCGCTCAGAGCCTGGTCCACATTTCAACCCAGTTTTGCTCCCATCCAAATACACTCTTGTTTACATCCTCACCAATGACAGTCTGCGATCTTTGCAGTCATGGACCGTGGGGGTCTGGCATGCAGGGCGGGTCGCAGGCACTTTCGAGAATAGATCAGGTGGGCTTAATTGGGAGCAAGTGCACTGATGGTGAATGGAGGCGACGTCTTCAACGTGTTCCAGACGGTGGCGGCATTTTTTCTTTTTGTAGATTATGTGACATTGTTTGTAGCAAGTGGCCGCTGCACATTACGGCCCGTTTAAAACAAGTATAGAAGGCTGTGGTTCACTTCGTTTTATCTTACTGGCGGGTAGCGGCGATGGGGAGTTGACTGTTTGCCACTCCGCGTTTCGTTATGGGTGGCCGATACTTATACATAAAATAAGCTCGTAAGAAAATTGCAACGAAATGAAACTACGTATATTTGCTTAACGCTAACCTTTTCACCTCATTAATACACTCATTACACCTCATTATTACACTCATTAAGCATACAAATGAAGGGAAAAGAGATGCTCGTTATGGCATACATGACGGAAGCCAATAGCCACCGAAACCAAGAAGCATAGTGGATGTCTTTTTTTTTTAATTTGTATCTTTTCACCAAAGGGAGACGAATAAAAGCAGAAGAAAAACAACCACATGCCGCCGGTGGGATCCGATCCAATGACCTCCAAATTTTGCTTCCGGTGCTCTATCAAATGTGCTACGGCGATGGTCGTCCAGTCTGCTGCTTTCAGGGGTATTTATGTGTAGTGTATGCGAACCTTGAGAGTGTTCACCAGCGCCACCCTCATTCATCAAGCTGCACGTGTGCGGGACTAAAGGTCTGGAAACTTGTCGTTTTCCTTCCAGCAGTCCTGACAATGTTCCTTTAGCTGATAATACAAACTTTGTTACAAGGAAGAGGAAGCTCACACAATCTGGCTGTTGAGAAACCTTCCCGTATTGCTCGCAGTAACATAACGGACAGTGTGCTTTTACAGGCATGCAGATTAGAAGCTGCATTGTTTCCGAAAGTAGTGATTTCAGCAACTTGCGCAAAGCTACTGCTGGCAGTACGCGAAGATTTCTCAAGAGCCAGATTAGACAGAAAAGGTAGGAACGATGCAGTTATCCCGTATGTACATATGTACAAAGCTTGCTGGACGGTTTGACGTGAACATAGTGTTTTCTGCGCGACACAAGTTGGGGGGGGGGGGGGACTTTACCACATGATAAGGAACAGGCGTGACAACGTACCATGAAACAGCCCATTTCATTATTCAGTGTCGCATAGATCAAGATGTGTAGAATGCGTATGCTCAGTGGTGAGCTTCCTCTTTCTTGTAACAAATTGTTTATTGTCAGACCGGTGGGTGTATCAACATTCAGCTTAGGGAACATCTTCGATCACTATCGGATTGAACCTATTCCCACCTAAACGAGCACTACCGGGATTGCGTGAAGGAAAACGAGAAAGTTTGCAGACATTTAGTCTCGCACACGAGCATTTCATTTCGTCACAGAGTTAAGACAACAAGGGAGTGAATTAAAGCATACCATATTCGAAATAGACAGGATGAACGCGTTAGCCAGACTTCGTTATTGCTAGCCAGTAAAAAGATTGCTTTATTCGAGAACACATGATTTCTTTTAGTGTTTAGGTGTTTTGTGTTTTTGTTTTTGTTTTTCGCGGTTTTTCGTGTTGTTTTGTTGTCGCGGCTGTCCTGCTATTAGGGTGTGGGGTTTTGTAGCCGTCTGACCTATGATGTGGTTCTTAGACTGTACTCTGGGCATGTGCGCGGGAGCTATTAGGTCATGTAATTGTTAGCTATAAATAGGCTTTTTTTCTGAATAAAAAATGTAGTTGCGGGTCAGCGCTTGTCCGTGTGTTTCCTTATTCTCTGTCTTGAGTCTGTTTGCGCTGTTTTCTATCCAAAATGCAACAAGTAACTAGGAAAAAAAATGTTCATAAGAAGCGCTGCTGTTGTACATGAGGAGTAGTTGGCAATGCGCGTTAATTGCGGCTAGTGATAAATATGGTCTAAAAGTAGATTCTTGAATATATTCGGATCACGCTCAGTTGCTACTGTCTTTCCATTGTTTTATGGCAGATGGCAAGAAGGATTTATGAAAGGCGTTAGTGGAGCCATATAAACCCTGCAAAACTAAACTGTTAAAAAGACGGCGTGATGATCTGTGGGGTGGAAGTATAAGTGTAAGTGTAAGTATAAGTATAAGCATAAGTGTGTAGTGGAAGTGAGGGAAATTGTGAAAAATTTTGTGGAAAAAGACAAAGTTGAGTCATTTTGCGACTAAAAGACAGCGGCCGTTTGTCAAGCGATGATGTTATGCCTGAAACATCGGGTCTGTGGTCGTAACATGATGTTATAAATCGGGCTGCGCGACTTTGCATTGATTCGAATGCGTTCATAAGATAAGTCTGGTGCGGGTTCCATAACGGTGAGGCATATTCCAGTTTTGCGCGAATGACCATTTCGTAGGCGAGTTTGCAAATAGCAGGGGGCACACGGCTAGCAAATCTCAGCTGATCGAGTGATTTTGAACGTACAGTGACTACGTTTTGGATGTGCTCCGATCATGAAAGTTCGCAATTTATTCTCATTCCCAGGTACCGGTACGACTCTACTTGTGTTAGGGCTATTGAACTTAAATAAAAGTGATATTTTAGGTGATTATGTTTGCGGAATACTCTCATGAGCTTACATTTGGAAACATTTAACCTCATGTATCATCGGGTGTACCTTTTGGTTATTTCGTTTTGGCCTTTTTGAAGGTGGGTTTGACCGCTGCTGGATGATGCAGTCGCATGTAAAAATGAGAAAATGCATGAGAAAATCATATGAGAAATGCAGTCGTATGCAAATAGGGGAATTGAGGATGACACGATGGAGAGAAGAGAGAAGGTCGTTGATAAATGCAAAAAAAAAAGAGTACCTTGAGGAACTCCTGAAATTACGTCAGTTGCTGCGCAATGGAGATTATCAATGACAGTGCGTTGTGAAAGGGTAAAAAGAAAGCATTTGGTCCCAGATAAAATCAATGGCTCGAGACGAAGGCTCTAAAGTTTGGCCATGAGGCGACGATGGGGAATGCCATCAGACGCTTTGGAAAAGTCAAGATAAATAATATCTGTTCTGAACGCCTTCAAGATTAAGGTGAAGATCTGTTGTGAATTCTAATAGCTGGGTTTCGCATGAAAGGCCTCGACGGAAACCGTGTTGGTTCGAGAAGATGAAGAAGTTGTTGTCAAGGTGCGATACAATTCGAGAGTATTTTGCATGAGATACACTTCAAAGGAATAGGGCGGTAATTTTAGGGCTCAGAATGGCTGCCAGCATTGTGTACAGGGATAACCATGCTCATTTTCCAGTCATTAGGAATTGAGTTTGTAACGATAGATTGGGTGAAAATTATCTGGAAAAGATGACTGGAAGTTAGTTTCGTGTCTTTTTATACTTTTGGGGACATATTGTCAGGGCCAGGACTGCTATAAACCTTAAGGTTGTCTTTTAATTTGGCTATGCCTCCAAGTGTCACGTGTGACGGTGACTTCAGGTGTGACGGCTGCATTTGAGAAAAATATAAACCGGGCTGGAAGGGTACGTGGGAAGCGGGCTCATGAATAAATAGTGAGGTAAAATATGAGTTGATGACTTCAGCGCACTCATTACCTAGAATTTACGAGTCATCAGGGTTGATCAGTGAAATGTGTGGTGAATTTCGTTTCGGGGTTAATAGGCTACAACAGTTTTGCGGTCTTTCTCAAAGAAACAGGTCCTGGTGAAAAAAAAACAAACTTCGTTTTGTGGCAAGAGGAATGTCGTGTGCAAACTTAGGGACTATTGGGGGAGGGTTTGAGGACTAAACTTGTGTTTCTCTCCCCCTGGGCCGGTTTCTTTCTTGCGTAAGGGGTTGAAGGGCATAGTGAACATGTGACACAATAGGATAAGAAATATATAAGAGATTCTAGATTGGCACTGGAAGCAAGATCAATTGGAACAGGAAGGATCCATGGCTTAAGGAGGGACCAGAATGCAGTAGAGAAATCAATACTCATGAAGCTGTAATAAGGACGTTAGTTTTAATTTTACGCACAGTGTGCTTAGGCAGCGCTGAGGAGTTGACGGGGAGGCGGTAAATGCTGGAATGAACAACTCGCATCCATGGCTTCAGCCTCTAACAAACTGTTGTTCCTCCAGTTGTAGGGCTGTTTTTGTGGCATTCCTTCGTCTTCAAAATTTTTCACCACGAGAGGTTGTCTACTGACCGAGGTTGTTTTTTGGCAGCTCGAACAACTCGAGACTCTCGCTTGGAACTTGCCGGTTTTCCGTTTTCGGCTGAAAATCGGGTGTGCTCGAGACGGCACCCCTGCTTTCGCACGCTGTCCAGTTTCAGCAGCAATGGGTGGCGGGAATGGGACCCCGCCTGAGAGTGGGCGTTTTGAAATCTTGGGGCCTTTTTCGCGAGCGTTAGATTCCGACCCGGCGCTCACCCCTTTCGAGCCGGCAATGATTATACCCTCCCCACTCCCGTTTCCGGCGGGCATGCAAGGTCTCGGTTTCTGGGTCACTGACTGCCCCGCGTTACTCGAGGGAGCCACGCGCCCGTAAGGCGGCGCCGCCACAGTATGCACGCTGCGACGGGTCCCGAGCTGCCTGCCCGGTCTGGCCTGACCGAGCCGGTTTCGGAGCAGCGAGTGCAGTGCAATCTGTCGCCGGCTGGGAGCGCTGCTGAGGCGAGAGGGCCACGGACAGAGAAGCCATAACGACAGGAAGGTGAAGAGGTCAGGTCGGTCGTATAGGGACACGCCCTGGACATGATTCCTAATCTCAGGGAAAAGACAAAGTTAATAACAACGCTTGGGGAGGACAGAGAACGATGGCGGATGAAAGACACTGAGACAGCCTTGCTCGCCTTTGCCGTTGCTTTCGGTACGTACATACATGCACGCTAGCTAATCTACTGACAAGTTAAGTTTTGTAAGCGGGGATTCGAGAATAAAAAGTAACGTGTATTGATTAAGTAGTAGACATTAGACGAAGCCAAATTGGACACACTGTGAGAATTTACCTGTGGTTTTGCCTGCACTCTACCTCTATTTTACAGTGCGGTAGGTTTGGAGTAGATTCCGAGTGGAAACAGTCCTAGTCCATGCATTGCATTCACCCACAAAACCGGAATGCATGCACCAAGCGGAATGAAAGCCAAGCAGTTTGAATGGTTGTTGCCACAAGGAAGACAATAGCAACGCTTGCTCCTTGCTTCCTGGAACATACGGTGAGGTCGGCGTGTTGCAGGGAGAGAAGGGGGAGTAATCATCGCTGCACAGTATGATATAAATGCGTTGGTTTATTGCGAAAGCACTACTTCATGAAGTCAAACCGGTGTACCGGAAGCTTGGCCATGAGTGTGACCTTGGGCAAACAATAAATGAATAAATAAATATTGTCGCGAGTGGGATTCGAAATCAGCGGCGGCGCGAACAGATCAGCTTCGCTAGCTACTGCGCGAGAGCATGCACTATGCTATCACCGCAGCCGATCACGCTTAGTGTTAAACTGCAACACACTCTCGCGCTCTGCATTGCACATCGATCGTTGCATTCATAAACTAATACTACTATCAAATCAAACTAAAGCTTGCGCTTTCACCTATGCGGTGGTAGTGACATGGAGATGTGGGCTGCATGCGTTCGGCACAAACTCGGCACTGGAGCAATACGCGTTGGCGACGACAATATTGCTGCAGAAACGCGGCAACCGAGCATAGGCCGCCGGCGTACATTGCGTAAATTGGCATTCACGATGAAAACGTTGAAGATGCGCATAGCTGACTCCCTGGGTCAGTGGACACCTCAACCGCGCTTTCAGGTACGTGGTGGTGGTGTCCGCCTGTAAAAGCCATGCTTTCGCACAATATTTTGTGCTTAACAGTGCTAAACCTCCAGTCAATTTTTTTTTTCTCCGAAATCAACAATGTTCGTTTGATTTCTTCCGCAACTGACCCTTTGTTGCCAGCCTGAGAGGAGCATAAGAGACGACTCTTGCCCTCTCTTTGTCGACGTGCAAGTGGACGTTCAGGATAATGGATAGTGTGTCTCCTCGGCTTAACCAACAGGATCCTTGGAGGGCGACGCGCGAGATATGTGGTTTGCTTCCAGCTTGTCGAGGCGCTCCCCTTAATTAACCAAGCATCGCAGCCGCTGCCGCCGCGTCATGAGCCAGAGTAGCTGGGCCTAGTGCACAGTTTAGGTGAGCACTCGTTCCGGCGTGCTGCCAGTATACAGACCCGTGCCAGGTCCGGATAGACCGAACGCGACCAGTCAGCGGATCCACTTGTGCGGGGCCGTTTAGTCCGGTTCCAGTTTGTACGTAACTAGGCACAATCAACATCCTGTAGCCACTTCGCTGCTGCAACTTCTAGATCTCCCAATCGTCCCAAGCGCCAGATTTTCTTCTAGTGTCGCTGGCACGAGACTCTATGACCGGAAGGCGTGGCGATGATGGAGGTCTGATGTCTTAAAGCAGCACGTGAGCTTGAAAGACATCTTAGTTGTGTAATAATAATAATAATTGGTTTTTTGGGGAAAGGAAATGGCGCAGTATCTGTATCATATATCGGTGAACACGTCAACCTCGCTGTAAGGGAAGGGATAAAGGAGGTAGCGAAACAAGAAAGGAAGAAAGAGGTGCCGTACTGGAAAGCCCCGGAGTAATTTCGACCACCTTGTGATCTTTAACGTGCACTGACATTGCACAGCACACGGGCGCCTTGGCGTTTTACCTCCATAAAAACGCAGCCGCCGCGGTCGGGTTCGAACTCGGGAACTCCGGATCAGTAGTTGTGTGCTGAATATTAATTTCGCCATTAAGGGTGCCCGGTTCCTCACCGCCAGCAGACTTCGCTCAGTACACAATTGTTGCAGTTCGCTTCCATCGCGATGCAGCCGCTCGGCCTGCATTCGACCGCACGACCTAGGGCTCAGCGTTTGAACGCCAAAGGCCAAAAGCTACCACAGCCGGATGGCTCGCCGTTGCTGTCAAGCCTCGGCACGGTATAGTAGAACAAGCAAGTCTTTGAAGTGCCGCTCGATGATTCTAGCTTGGGGAAACAGCGGAATGTTCGCCGAGTCAGCTGCTGTGAGATATGAAAACGCCGGTTCTGTGCTTTTTAAGCAAACGGCTACCCTGATAACTCTATAGCTCAAACAGATGCACACAGCAATGTAGGCTGATTCTGAGGGGCGGTAAAAGAAATATGAGCATGTCGACAGGATTCTTTTTGATGGGTGGGAGTAGCAGACACCTGTACCTGAACGATAATCACTGCCTAGACGTTGCGCTCACAGCCGCGTCTTCGATGGATCACAAAACGTGCGAGAGGCATTTCCAGGGAGATAAGACGGTGGGAGACATCTGCTTGAAGATGAAGACCTCTGTCTGACCGAAAGACCTTGTTAGAGCAATAAAGTGTATCCTATCCTATCCTGGGAGATCACGACGGAAACAAGAAAACTGCTAATGAAGATTTCCGGCATTCTTGCCACTTCTGTTTTTTTCGCTCCTAGTACTTTGCCTAGACCTCGCCACTTCTGGCCATCCCACAGAACGAAGAAGGAATGCTGAAATAAAAAGAAATGGAAGGGGATGAGAAGCTTGCACAAGGACTGGACGTGCTGGAAGGAAAAAGCAGAGAAGCAAGATAAAGACAAAAGATATGGTAAGTACGAACGAATCATTGGGATTTGTCACTTCGGAAGGCTGCGATATGTCGATTCAAAAGCGCTCAACGACAACAACGACAACAAGGAGGAGGGAACAGACGAAGATGGACAGGAAAAGAATGGAAGCCGAGGAAGACGAAGCCTCAGAAGGGCAAACAAAGGCAAACAAAGCGGAGCACAACATCGAAGAAAGGGACTTAAACAGCATTGGGCACGGTAACATCGTGCAGCGAGTTGTGTGTACGTGACTCGGACGGAGAGTTTTGCGCGTGAACCTTGCGTGCAGGAGTGCTTCTTCTCTCTGACCTGCGGAACGCGGGGCAGAAGAGAGGGAGAAGGAAGGTACGCCTCGATCGACCCTGTGGCCGTCGACGACTCTCTCCGGCCACCGGGCCACCGGGGGACACCTCTCGCCGCGGGCACCCCCTGAGGAGAGCGGAAGGACGCCTGCACGGCCTGACCGATGCTTGTCTCCCTACCGTCCTCTCCCCCTCTCTCTCTCTCCACCTTGTAGTGTGCTTCGCACTCTCAACCGGGAGCATCGGGTGGAGGATGCGCTGCCAGCATCTACAGCCCCCGTATTACTGTTATTATTTTTCTTTTTTTCTTTGATGTGTCACGCGTTGCACCGACCTGCCGTTCTTAAGCGTCGTACGGTCGTTCTCACGATACGATGGGCGGTCGAGAGTGCAGAAGCAGGAGGGGTAAATGGACGGAAAGGCACGTGCACAAGGCGGATGGTCCTTTTTCTTTTTTGACCAAAACGGGTGAATACAGGCCGCGGCTAGCGTCTTTGGCGGCTGGCGTGTACGGAAGACTCACTGCTCCGGAGGTGATGTGAAAGCCGGGAGCAAAAAATAAAAGCAGAAAAAAAAAACGCGAGAAGGAAATATGGGTAGCCGCTATGAAAAGGGATTCATTCGTTGCTGACTTCAAACTTTTCTACTGCATCGCTGGTTAACGCAAGGAGGGCAGGCTGAAACTACGAGAACAATTGGGAATCAAACTCACCTTTCCGACTGATTAGAGTGCTTCTAACTGGGGATTCGGCGAAATTAACCGTCTGCCTCCGTTCGGCTGACCAAGAGTGTCTAAAGATCATAAGCATACAGCATGCTGCCGCATAAAAGCGTGCTGTTTCTTCAAGCTTAGAGAAAAGAACCGCTGGGCGTTCCTCACCTTCTGCAGGAAAAAACAGCGCAAAAAGCGCAGGACTAAGACAGACAGACAGACAGACAGACAGACAGACAGACAGACAGACAGACAGACAGACAGACAGACAGACAGACAGACAGACAGACAGACAGACAGACAGACAGACAGACAGACAGACAGACAGACAGACAGACAGACAGACAGACAGACACGAGCACTGTGTTGTTTGCTGTTTTTTTTTCTCAGAATGTCTCACCAACTTGCCCAAAATCACCTTGCTGCGTTCCTCACCTGCCCTTCAAAATCAGCCCGGCACAAACGCTGTCTCCGCTCGCCGTCCGAAGTGAACCCAGAGAAGGTAAGTGGTTGGCCGTGTTGGTTACGGTATTACATAACCTTAACGCGACGGACGGGACACGGAAGAAAGGTGCACGCAGGGACACAATACAACGCCGAGCTGTGTCCCTGAGTGTTCTTTTCTTCTATGTCCCGTTTGTCGTGCAATGGTTATAAACCCAGGGGCAGTCTAGTTTCGCAAACTTAAATACTGTTAATTGCGCAGGTCCCTCTCTTTACTTAAGTAACGGAAAGGTAAAAGGACAACGAGGTCGCCCCACACGACAACACACACAGCTCGGGGTGACCTTGCGAGGCACGTACCACGCGGTGGTCGAGTGCAGTGACACTGAGTCGCCGCACGTTCACTCCCTGCACCCCGCCCGCCAGGACCACTATCCCCCCCCCCTCCCTCTCCTCCTTCCCACGGTTGTTTACTCCTCCTTGCCCCGTCCTTCTTCGAGCCGTTATCATCGTTTCACGCGCCTCCTTTGAGAGGCGTTTATGTTTGGAATTCTGCCGGGGCTACTCCGGCGGCGTACTCCTCAAAGACACGTGTCCCCCTCTCCCCTCTTTCTCCCCCCCCCCCCCCCCCCCCCCGTTTGAATGATACGGATCTTTTGCAACCTTTGCCGTCTCTCCGGGACATTCAAGGTGCACTTTGCGGAACGTGGTCTTGGGCCACTTGGCTGTCGGCCAAGGTCTCGAACGGAATCGAGATGGCAATGTTCGCGGCGCGAAGGGTTGTGCGCCCCTGCGGCCGAGCACATGGCCATCCTTGAAGAAGAAGAATTACATCGCGATCGGAAAATGGTGGTGGACTGCAGCTTCGGCGTGACCGCGGGTACGCAACCATTAGATTGTCCAGGAATCCCCGCAAGCGCATCCAGTAATGCATGCTTTCAGTAGAAGGAAAAGCTGCTCGGACAGCACATATTCGACAGAACTCTTGATAAAGAAACCTTTCCTCCGAGTGCCAACCACCGAACCTGATGAAGGAGCGTTTAAAAGTGTTGCGACTGCGGTTGAGCAACTCTCCGTGTTTCGAAAGTTTACCTTCTTCTGGACTGGACTCGGAAACTTTCTGTGCCAGGAATAATTTATGCCTTTTCAACGAGTCGCATTTTATGCCGCGGTGGTAAAAGCTAGCGCCTTTTTATTTCCGCGACTTTTCGAGCCTGAGAGCAGACAGTTGTGTAATATCCTGCACCTTACACCACGAAAGCTGTGTGGCAGTTTCTCACTTCCATTTAGGCTAATTTTTTAATCTTTGCTGTTATTGCTTACCGTATATTAATTTAAGGACAGGTTAAAACACTTTGTACATATTAACTTAAAATGCGCACTTAGGAGAAATTCTCGAAAACTTGTTTTCCATGTCAACTGACAGCAAAGGCGCCATACGTGAAAATTTACTAGTGCCAACTGTAGAATACGGGAATACAGGTTAAATGACTTGGCTGGCATCCTTTGTCGAAGCTGCCTGTTGTAGATGGTTTGTATTTGATACCTCGGCCGAGACCAGATGTCTGGCCCTTGTTGCAAACCAGTTGTTGCACATCACGGTGTGGTTTTGTTGTTCGACCTAAGCTGATTCCTTTGTATTGCCGCATTGTCTGGTGAAGCACAGAGTGGCCGTAATGCCATTTATCGTTTTATATCTCTCCCGGCCAGTTACGCTGTGTTTTCGCTTTTATCAGAAGGTTGCTCCGCACCTGCTACGGCTTGTTCTTCTCGATATTACATTCATCAGTACCAGCATCATCTAGTACCTCTACTTGTGATTTAACTACTATAAGCATTAGTACACTACTGGGGCCACAAACAGCCAATATTATAGCAACGGCTAGTACTGATTAATGCCGCCGCTACTACGACTGGTGCTATACAGTCGCAACCGTTACCAACCGCTGATACTGCTGGTGTGATCCTAATCCCTCTAATACAGTCTGTCAGAACTAGAAAATGGACACTTTATTTTGCGCACTGCCACAGCGGTTCCTCTTATGCTACAGTCGGTTCAATATTAAAGTCACAGCATTTTAAGTGAAACCATGACTCGCAGCTAAATGAAGCATGAAAACCAGGTCCTGCAATCCCTGACCTGCAGCAGGGGCGGATTCATACCCCCTTCCTCCATACTTTAACCCTTTAAGCGAGAAATATTGCATTGCAAAAGCATGCTGAAGCTAATTCTCCCATGAAAAATGTCCGAGCAAGAAATGCATGGTCGAGATAGGACAACCGCTTCCCCCAACAAGAGTGACCATAAATCCGCCCCTGACCTGCAGCTAGCAAGTACACTCTAAACACATATAGGCCTATATGGGATTAAAAAGGGTGTAAGCTGGCCTCTTGCGCACTTCCTTCTATAAATAGGTGAGTTCTCTAGAAGTCGGCTTACTCCGCTTTTAGTCCTTTCTGTTTAAAGTGTATTGTAAAGCCGGACTGATTTCGCGCGTTAGTAGACCGTTTTAGCGTAGCGTTACAACGCACCGCTAACGCCAGTCACTGGTAGCGCATGTGCTGTTGGCGACAGAGGGTATTGGTACACTGTAACGGTACGCTAAAACTCTCCATAGGGCACGCACTAACGGCGGCGCCGCTCGCAGCCACTCTTACCGTCCCCATGGACGGCCGGTGCTATGCGTGAGTGGCAGCTGAGCGCCTTTCCCCAGCTGGGGTTGGCCAGGTTGTTGCAGGAGCCGTCCAGGGTGCGGTACGGGTGGGCCGGATCGCACGTGGACGGGTAGAGCCGGCCGCAGAGCTCCTTGCGCGTCGCAATGGGCTCCAACTCGTTCAGGTCCAGCTTGGACACTGCCCGCTGCACCTGGACCTTCGTTGCGTTGTTCCTGCGGTCCGTGTAGAGGAAGGGCACAGATTTTCTATTTGAAGCTGTAGTGATTAGCATCGTTCCAAGTGGAAATATCACTGTTGGGCTATTAAGCCAAGTACAGGCGCACCAAAAGTAAAACGGATCACGCGAGCTGTGGCAAAACTGCTTTCCAGCGCGCTCTATTAGCGGAAGACAGTGTTCGTAAAGGCCGCTTTGAACGGCTCGTGGAAGGCTATCCCTGACACGCTGTGATTTGGTGGTTGAAATGCAACAACAACAACAACAACAGCAGCAGCAACAACAACAACAACAACAACAACAACAACAACAACAACAACAACAACAACAACAACAACAACAACAACAACAACAACAATAATAATAATAATAATAATAATAATAATAATAATAATAATAATAATAATAATTGGTTCTTGGGGAAAGGATATGGCGCAGTATCTGTCTCATATATCGTTGCACACCTGAACCACGCCGTAAGGGAAGGGATAAAGGAGGGAGTGAAAGAAGAAAGGAAGAAAGAGGTGCCGTATTGGAGGGCTCCGGAATAATTTCGACCACCTGGGGATCTTTAACGTGCACTGACATCGCACAGCACACGTCGCGAACAGCATTCTTGACAAAGCAGAACTCCCGGGCCGCAACGACCAACTATTTCGGCATGATGAATGTGTGCCAACTATAAATTATTTGCATTAAGCATTAAAAGCGCCTCTGGCGAGCGCTGATGGAAGAAGCGCGGCTTCGCTCGTGCCAGCGATAATGCGAGCACCAAAGCTGCAGGTTGTGTCCTCTGGACCCTCGCTTCCTGTATGTCCTTCCGCTCCTACGTATACAGAGCGCGCTGCAAAGCAGTTTGTCCGCCGCTCGCGTTCTCCGTTTTACTTTCGGGGCACCTGTACAGGCCTCCCTCACTCCTCTACCATTATTGGTCGCCTCTTTGTTTGGCTAGTATCGCTTCACTTGTGAGAATGCGCTGGTGAGTCTGCTTAGCGGTTCTGCTTAGATAGGGTTCTACTCACATAGGAATGGAAATCTACGGTCAGAGGCGGTAACCGCTTTTATTGTGCCGAATGGAGGAACGCACAGGGCATAGCACTAGTAACCAGCAGAGAATTACGGGCGCTTCCATGGTTTCTCACGTAAGCTGAAAATTGCTGCCGCCGATCTTGGTGCAGACACGATGGTCGAATCGGCGACAGTATCGAATGCAGAGCGAAGAGCGATGTGCCCGTTTTCTTGTCTCCGTCAGTCTGCACTTGTACGGCTATTCATAGATATCTTTATATGCCTATTCACGCATACTATCGGTGCAACAATGAATGAGACAGGAGTGGAGAACAAAAGACATGTCTCACACAGCAGAGGCCAGAACAATTGACATCAAATAAAATTTGTCATTGTTATGCCCTGCTGCTTTAGGTATTTTAAGTATCCGTAAATGAATATTGAAAACCGCTTCCGAAATTGCGGGTTGACAGCATGAGCGGAAGACCATTCCAGTGAGATGCCATAAAAAGAAGTATCTGAAGAAAAGCTTGAAAAATCGTGATACAAAGGCGTGTTTATTGTGCTTATTAGTGCTTATAAGTTTCTCTTCTTCAGTTATGTATTGTTCTTTTTTTTAACTGAACCTGCCTGGTGATCTAGTAGCTAACCACCCCTCTATCAAAATAAACGGCTTGCCAGGCAACAAGCTGCACTTCTCCAGTTATCTTATTGCAAACACCTCTTTAGGGTAGTAGTATTAGTATTAGTAGCTGGTACAGTGATAGAAGTAGTAGTAGTAGTAGTAGTAATATTAGTATTAGTAGCTGGTATAGTGGTAGTAGTAGTAGTAGTAGTAGCAGCAGCAGCAGCAGCAGCAGCAGCAGCAGCAGCAGCAGCAGCAGCAGCAGCAGCCGCAGTAGTAGTAGTAGTAGTAGTAGTAGTAGTAGTAGTAGTTGTAGTAGTTGTAGTAGTTGTAGTAGTAGTAGTAGTAGTTATTAGTGCTTATAAGTTTCTCTTCTTCAGTTATGTGTTGTTCTTTTTTTTAACTGAACCTGCCTGGTGATCTAGTAGCTAACCATCCCTCTATCAAAATAAACGGCTTGCCAGGCAACAAGCTGCACTTCTCCAGTTATCTTATTGCAAACACCTCTTTAGGGTAGTAGTATTAGTATTAGTAGCTGGTACAGTGATAGAAGTAGTAGTAGTAGTAGTAATATTAGTATTAGTAGCTGGTATAGTGGTAGTGGTAGTAGTAGTAGCAGCAGCAGCAGCAGCAGTAGTAGTAGTAGTAGTAGTAGTAGTAGTAGTAGTAGTAGTAGTAGTAGTAGCAGCAGCAGCAGTAGTAGTAGTAGTAGTAGTAGTAGTAGTAGTAGTAGTAGTATAGTGGTAGTAGTAGTAGTAGTAGTAGTCGTAGTCGTAGTCGTAGTAGTAGTAGTAGTAGTAGTAGTAGTAGTAGTAGTAGTAGTAGTAGTAGTAGTAGTAGTGGTGGTGGTGGTGGTAGTGTGTGGAAAAGCAAAAAAGGCAGAAAGTAGAAATAAGCCAACCGCTTAACTGCATCGCTCAAGGCTGGCTCCACAACCGCCCGCCTGAAAGAAACCCCCGCCCAATACCTCAACGATGGCCTAGCTAGCAAAGGGCCGGATCGCCGTATGAAGTGGGTAGGTAAACTCCTTCACCGCAAGCGCGGTCTTGGCAACGAGATGAACATCCTCCTCTCCCAAAGTGGGTCAGAGAAGGACGAGGGAAGGTTACTCTCTGCAGCGACCTTGCTCGACGCAACGCAGCTGGGCGGTGAACGCCCGCCCTAACCAGTTATGTCAGGATTACTGCAATGCGGGGGGCGATGTCGTAACAGCCTGCTTACTCGGCCGGGCGCTGACGCCGGCCCACTTATCACAGGGGGCCAAGCGAGCTGCCTACACAGTGTGTGATATATAGGCCAAGCAGCTTTCTCCATAGAATTTCTCGATATTACTAGAGGAAAAGCTGGCGGGGCTAGAGATCCAGGGATGCCGGGAAGACGAGGTTTCTTACTTGACTTGACTATTGTCTTGCATAAAATGTGGATTCAGTCGTAAAAATACGACTTTTCTTGAGGCAAACCTCGAAGAAATGTCGTGAAGGTCTCCGTACCAGCCTAACACCGAGCTTTCACTTGCACTAAATCTATTGAAGAAGTGAAAACGCAGCATCGAAATCACTTAATCTGCGCACATCGGAGAGCATCACGGGGCAACTGCCAATTCTGAGGCGCAATCCACGCTTTCGGCCTAACACCAGCCAAGCCAAACACGAAACCCCGTCTTCCGGCATTCCCGCGGTGGATCTTCGAAGTGGTCTTTAAGAAACTCGTATAGGACGTGGCGACAGCTTTCGCTATAGGTTTTATTAAGAATCTCAATGGCTTTCTCTTCTTCTGGGGCGGCCATCTCGACTTGGCGCGTTGCCGCGGACCGCGCGGCGCGTGCGAGTGTTTCGCGCGCGAGAAATGAGAAGTCCTTGCCCTGCGCGCGGACTCCAGCGAGAGCAGGACGTGTAGGTTGTCTGGCGAACCTTGGTGGCCGTGGACTGCCGCCTGCGAGTCGCCCCGCCGTTATGCCCTTCGAGGAACGCCGGCCTCGGCGAGTGGTGATATGGGGCACGTCGACGCCGCTTGGCGTACCACCGTACGCGTTCTCGTGTCTCTCGGTAGAGCATGGTTATTTTGTAGCGGTAGCTGTGTATTGCCGTGCTATCCTCTTCGGACGTTGTCTAAGTGCCTTGTAGGTAGTTCAGCTGAGACTTCTATTGGGCGTTTGTAGGGTGGTGTAATTAAGCTGAGCATTCTACTCGGCGCTTGTAGTGGGGGTTGTAATTCAGCTGAGCTGTCTAGCGGGTTTTGTAGTGTGGTGTAATTCAGCTGAGCATTCTAGTGGGCGCTTGTAGGGTGGTGTAATTCAGCTGAGCCTTCTAGTGGGCGCTTGTAGGGTGGTGTAATTGAGCTGAGCCTTCTGCTGCTCGCTTGTAGGGCGGTGTAATTCAGCTGCGCCTTCTAGTGCGTGCCTGTAGGGTGGTGTAATTGAGTCCAGCCTTCTAGTGGGCACTTGTAGGGTGGTGTATTTGAGCTGAGCCTTCTAGTGGGCGCTTGTAAGGAGGAGGACGGTGTAATTCAGCTGAGCCTTCTAGTGGGCGCTTGTAGGGTGGTGTAATTGAGCTGAGCCTTCTACTGCTCGCTTGTAGGGCGGTGTAATTCAGCTGAGCCTTCTAGTGGGCGCTTGTAAGGAGGAGGGCGGTGTAATTGAGCTGAGCCTTCTAGTGGGCGCTTGTAAGGAGGAGGGCGGTGTAATTCAGCTGAGCCTTCTAGTGGGCGCTTGCAGGGTGGTGTAATTGAGCTGAGCCTTCTACTGCTCGCTTGTAGGGCGGTGTAATTCAGCTGAGCCTTCTAGTGCGTGCCTGTAGAGTGGTGTAATTGAGCTTAGCCTGCTATTGGGCACTTGTAGCGTGGTGTAATTGAGCTGAGCCTTCTAGTGGGCGCTTCTAAGGTAGAGGGTGGTCTAATTCAGCTGAGCCTTCTAGTGGGCGCTTTCGTACGTGGTCTGAGGGAAGCTTGGTACGGAGGAACTGCCGTTGTTGCTTCTTAGTTCAGCGAAAAGAGTGAGAATCCCGCGAGCTTTTTGCTGTTTTTACCAGGACAACTTTGACAACTCGGCAGCTGGCGGCCATGGCTCCCACTTTTAGGGACGCATCTTTGATGTGCGCGACTGTGTGTGTTGGCAAGCTATAACACGGAAATGGCTCTGCCTGGTAAACACGGAAGGAAGTCTCGGCGCCGAACGAACTGATGACCAACGAAATCTGTTCCGGGTTTAGCCGCGCGGTGGAACAAGCAAAGCGCCTTTCGGACGGGTGGAGGCCGCCTTTCGACACGCCTGTCGTGTTTGCAGAAAGGCGCGAAAATTGCTTCCCGCCGCTCGGAGGAGAGCTCTCCGTGTTGACTCGGGGGTTCTATAAAAGAACTCGGACTGGGGCCGACAAACGTATTCAACGCGGTCAGAACTGAGTGCACGCTTTGTGGGTCAACGTGTCGACTTCGCCATCTTGGATGTCCCAAAAAAGACTTTCATGGTCGTTTCTCCGGGCCTCGGCTATTGAAGACCGGTGAACTGTGAGACGAAGATGCGCTTTTAGACGAGTAAGACGAGCTGCGAACTATATGATGTCCCCGATACAACCAGATCACACAGTCATCGCGGCTAAGGAAGGCGTCATATCAGATAACTAGAAAGTGAAGAAGCGGATAAAACGGAAGAATGTACGAAATTCGCATTATAGATACCCTGCGCGCTTATGCCGGTTTACAAGTTTGCCTCTTACAATGCCCTGCCTTCGACCAGTCCACCTTTTTCCGTCATCTTGTACCGCTACCCCTGCCTGGCGTGCCTGGTTACGGTCGAGTCAACTGTTAGACCAAATAACACCGGTGCGGCAGGCAGAGGAATTGCTCGGCACATAATTTGGTGGCGATTTAAAATAATTTGTTTTCTATAGTGGCTAGTTTTGTAATTATTAAGAACTGCCGCTATACAAGTCTGTTCAGGCACCGGGACAGCGGCTGGTATAGAATCTCCTTTTTACGGCTTTGAGTGTCTCTTTTCGTTTCAACATTTGTTGCTCATAGCTCCTTTAGATTTACTTGTACGCTATCTGATGGGTACTCATGATTCGTACCCATGATGGTGGGGTACCGGGCGCTCAAAGGGTACTGGTGTGAGGTGTGATACGGCTTGCACTGCAGGTTGTTCGCTCCTGTGAGGTGCAGAAAAGTCTGAGTCTTCGCCTGAAGACACTGTTTTCCATCTGACCACCAGTCTTACTAAAAGCCCTCATCGCGGCTGCTGATCACTGCAAATAGGTCGCTTCTCGCGTAGTTCAAATTTGGGCCTAGACTTTGAATGATTATGTAGTTTTGGTAATTTAAGAAGTCTTCCTCCAATGTCTTGTGACGCTTTTCTCATCTGAGTTGTGTGTTTTTTTTACTGATCATTCCTGTCCATGACAAGAGATCACAAACACAAAAAACGACTTCCTCTTCGGCGACGTATTGTTTCTGTCTAGCTGTTTGGAAGCTCTGATGATAAATGAAACAGAACTACGAGCTCTTCTATAGCATCAGATATCCTGCGACGTCAATCGCGATACCTGAACTAGAATGATGAGAGGTCACCTTCCGGCTAAGGTTCTGCGCAAATGGCGTTGCGCGTTTGGCCCCAGTACACTCGTAGCAGGCTGCAGTGAGGCGTGCAACATTCTTGAACAAACATAGACGGACACAAGTCAGCTTCTGAGAGAGCATAAATATGTCTTTGCTTTTGGCCAGTCGCAGCCTTGGCCTGAATTACGGTACGTGCGGACCTATCGTCCGGTGACACAGGGCAACGTCACGTTGAAGGCGCAGTTCTGACGCTGTCATCGTGAAAAGTGGGCTAGGAGAATGTAAGAAACCATCAAAAGCACAAAAGAAAGCTTGGTCGTGTGCCACCATTCAGTTCGATAACTCTGTCGTTGCTGACTCGTTTAAAGGGTGAACACCATACACACGCTGGACGTAGCGCGAACCTCTGAGGGTGCGGACAGCGACAACTGCAAAAACATTCCGTTACCACGCATCCGAATCCTTCATGTAATCAGCCCAGGACAAAGGATTCTCCCAACGGAGTACTCGTCTACGGATAGTGAGATCCGCCTCGACCACCGTTACCAGCTTTCCTGGGCATATGCAAGTGGCGTCACCTGTTGGCCACCAGTAGCAAACACAGCGCAACTCAATTTACTCAAAGGGCATATTTCAAAATTATAATTTTCTCTAAACTAGAGTGTCTGGAGAGGTTCTGCGCAGTGATGATAATTATTATGGCTAACCCTTCCTCCTTGCTGCAAAATTTTTTCTGCGCGCTCACCAACGAATTCCGTCTACCATGAATGAATGAATGAACTTAATTCCCGTCATCATGGGGCCTCACGGTCGGGGGCGCAGCAATTATGAGGGGGTGCCTCCCGGCCGGCTCTCAGCACCGGAGACCGCGGAGAGAGTCTTGTAGCAAGCTGTCTCCACCTCACGGATGAGGAGTCTGTGCTGATCCGGGTCGTGGGTCCGGATCAGCTCTTTCCAGGTGGCAAGATCTGGGATGCTTTGTGATTTAGCCCCAGGAGAATCCTGACACTCCCAAATTAAGTGACTTTGCGAATTCATTCTGTGGCAGCTACTGCAGAGCTCAGGCTCCCCAGTGTCTTCATCGTGTAGTATAGAGTACGGAAAGAATCTGTTGACCTGAAGCATCCTCCAGGCCCTGCATTCCTTTGGAGTGAGTGACCTATCCGGAAGTGAGAGTGTTCTCCTATTCAGTCTAGGTGTTTCGGTTATTTCTTCACACGTTATGAGAGGGTCTTTATTCCCACTGAGGGGCACTTCCAGAGCAGCTCGGATGTATAATTCTCGAGCAAAGCTGTGAGCGGCCTCATTCCCCGGAATGCCCTCATGAGCAGGAACCCATATGAGGGAGACCTCTCTGCTTGAGGGGAAATCAATACCGAACATTCCAAATTCGCGCCAGAATGTTGAGTGTTCAGCGTCACGCGGCACGAGACGGCATCCTTGAAACCAGAAGCGTTAGTCCAGATTTCCTGGGTTTGCAATTGTAATAACTAAGACGGGACGCGAGAGAGTCCCTAATCGTGCTGCCCAGCCAGTGATGAACTCTGCACCGTATCGTGACTGCCGCGGACAATCGGCTGACAAATGTCCGATGTATTAGGCACAACGCTAAGGACGTTGGCTGTGATGCGGCTCCTTGCGTGCAACCACTTCCGGTTCCTTCAGACAAGGAATGCAGGTGACTGACGTTGGCGTTTCGTGGGAAGAACGCAGCCTATATATACCGAGGCTGGTTGTGATTGGTTTGGTTTTGGTTTATAGGGTTTAACGTCCCAAAGCGACTCAGGCTGTGAGGGGCGCAGCAGTGGAAGGCTCCGGATAATTTCGACCACGCGGGGTTCTTTCACGTACACTGACATCACACAGTACGCGGGTCTCTATCATTTCGCCTCCATCGAAATGCGACCGCCGCAACCGGAATCGAACCCGCGTCTTTCGGGGCAGCAGCCGAGCGCCATAGCAACTGCACCACCGCGGCGGATAGGCTGGTTATGAAAACTGGTCTATTTCCTTGGCTTGGAGCTGTCCTTCAATACATGAAAGGGGCAGTGGATAATATGTTTATGAGGGTTTCAACGTCCCAAAGCCACTCGGGCTATGAGGGATGCCGTAGTGAAAGGCTCCGGAAATTTCGGCCACCGAGAGTTCTTTAACGTGCACTGACATCGCACAGTACACGGGCCTCTAGAATTTCGCCTCCATTGAAATTAGACCGCCACGGCCGGGACCGAACCCGCGTCTTTCGGGTCAGCAGCCGAGTACCATAAGCACTGAGCTACCGCGGCGGGATGGTAGTGGATAAAGATGCTAGTTCTCGATTCTGGAGTACTTTTCTTGTTCAGTACAGCTGGCTTTTCCTGTCTACAAAGGTAAATTCGTTAGGGACTTGTGAACCGCAAAGCCGCGGGTGTACTAGATTAGTTTAGTAGAAGGAGAAGGTAACTGTTCTCAGAAGTAAATGAGAGCAAACTTAATATTGTGGACGGCGATTGTAGCTGAGGCTAATGTTCCAAATTTACTGACCGTTATTCAGCATAGATGTACTTGACACAACATTTATACGTATTACTTGCGGTCAAGAAAATGGCGAGTTTTGGAAAGCTGTTCTCACTGCTGTACTAATTAAGCAGCTCATATCAGTATGAAGCAGGTGTACGGTTTGAGCTTCGAAGAAAAAATTCGCCTCGCCGGTACCATGTACCGAAAGGGTAATAAATTCATTACGCAATGTACTTTGCTTTCGCCATAGTTCCACCACCGTCTTGTGAAAGCTAGTAGCATACGATGTCCTCGAGTTCTTCGCAGGGCAGTCTCCGAATGGCGAGGAATAGAGCACTTGTTGACCTTCACGTTCTAGACTGGCCTTGAACGCCAGGCTTGTTTTTTTTCCTTTTTGTTTTGCCGGCGTGCATGCTGAAATGATAAATCACTCCAAAAGGCAATAAGTATTGCAAAAGCCAGTGCTTGTCTGGTACGTTGTTGTTGTTAGTGGCTATTTATTAATAAAATAACAATGGAAGGAAACGATGTTGCTAGCCGCGGCATCTGCCATCGAAACCTGGAGCACCTGAGCTGCGGCTAGCGGGAATAAATGGACAGGGAGAGGGAAAGAAAGAGGGGAGCGATAGTGAGAAAGCATAGGGGTAGGCGGTAATATACACTATGTACAGTTTTTGTCAAAAGTAAACAGCTCAAAAGGTCTGCTTCTGAGCCCTGAAGCGCGGCTACCCTTGCATACTCAGGGACCCTAATCTCACAAAGACGGGAGGAAAATAAGTCCGCAACCCTCCGAAGCTTAGGACTGTCAAATGGGCTTTAGAGCCTCACTACACGGTTTGTAAGCAAACCCCTTGGTCTGTATATTTTTGACACAGACTTCAAATACAGGATATGAAAATATGATACGTGCTGCTTTTCACCGATTTTGCTTACCAAGAAAGATCTACTCTGCTACTATAGAATTCCATTTTAGGCAAAGTCTACAACCTCACTCATGCAGCTAAGTTGTCACTCTCGCCTACGCAAAAGCTATACTTGCGGGCATGTGCTGTTCGTCGATCAGCCGCTCAAAGGTTGTGCTCAAGTGTCTTGTGATTTTCTTACGTTAAACAAGCCGGCGCCCCACTAACATTATAAAACTAGGGGTCGCGTGAAAGAGAACACTGTCACAACGGTCCGCAGACCAGGGCAGATTTTAGAGCTCATAATATACTCATGTAATGCTGACAATATCTCTTCCGCTATTCCACACCATGTACCTTGCTGCTGGAGTGCTTGGATTCATTTTAACTCGACGGATCACCAGGGACCCCTAGCGGAGCAAGCAGGCCCTATTACTAGCTTCAAACCCTGGTTTGCCCTTCCTGCTCATCTTTTCATCATCATAACCACCTTACTATTTTAACGTTCACTGGCCGTGAGCAACACGAGAATTCATGTGCTTTGTAGACCTCTTTCTACTACCTACGAAAGTCCACGTAATCTGAGCTTCCACGACTCTTGACAGAAGCTTTGTTGTGATTAACGAAGTTAGCAGGGCGGATATGAGCAGAAGAATGCATATTATTAATATTTCTGCTATATAGTGAGCAGAAATCAACGACACTGTATCGGCATCCGTGAAATTCGAATAGAAATGGTCTGTCCATTCCGAGCCATTTACAGTCAAATGATGCCGGCGCACGGCTATCATTATCCGCGTTACAGGGGGATGTAATGCCGATAACCGATTGAGCAGGGGTGGAGAGAAGACAGCGAGATGACATAGAGCAGGGAATAAGGTGTCCGAGAGGTCGGTATTTCCTGATGCGCTTTGCGATGCAGCAATTGGTCTTATGGCGGCGATGTTGGTCCTCGTTGTGAAAAAAAGTATCCTGCCAGAGACAACGCGTACTGTCATCCCATGCTACGGGAAAAATGGGCTGAAGAGTCATGAAGAGTGCGAGCGGAAAATGTTCGAGAGAGGAAACCTCTCCAATAAACCCAGCTTTGGCTGATCGCTGCTTTGGCGCTTTTTTTCTTTTTCTGTTGCTGGCTTAGCGCGAACCGGTTGCCTAATCGTACTTGTTGTTGCATAAGTAGGAAACAATTTCTCAACAGTCAATGTTCGGATGCTCTCCGAGCGACTGTGTGTCACGGGAAGGAGGCGCCGCATTTCACAACCAAGTGGCAACGAGCGCGACTCGACTGGTCAGCCGACCTCGCCGTAAAGCTGAGGCCGTTTGTTTCAGCGGAGAGGAGGCAGATAGAGAGAGAGGGAGATCTATTGCGCCGAGCGTGAAGTGAGGAGGAAAAGACAAACCGGGAGGAAGAGTGGAAGAGGGGGCATGGGGGAGGGAGAGCGCGGTGACTCACAACCGCCACCGGTGTGGCCGCAAGTACCCTGTACCGCGAGTGAGAGCATTTCCATTTGTCGGCTGCCTCGGGTGGTGCGATGGGCGCGTGTGACTCATGCTTGGAGTGGACTGACAACAGGCGGCTCCACGTCACCGGAGCAACTCGGCGGCGAAGCATGCGGTAACCTTTGCAGGGCGACAGCTATCTTTGGGACTTTTCTTTGGGAGGAACCGTGAATGACGTCACCGCCGTTGTACATTCGGACCGAAAGATCCGGCGTTTTCTCACGCGGCAATCGTGGTGTCGGATGGTCGAATCTTCCATCACTACTAAACAGGTAGAGTTATGATACTAAACCCACGCTAAACCAGTTGAGGAAACAATTTCTTAAGATATCAGAATAAAAATCGCATGAACAATGCTCTGGTTACTAGTCTTACGCAACATATCTTTCGAATTGCTTGTGTTTTTCTCATAACCTTGTGCACTTGTTTGCTGTAGTTTGTTGTCATAATTTTTTTTAGTTTATATATGTGCTGTGGTGTTTTAATATTGTATAACTGGCAAGTGTCTGCAATTTCAAGTAGTTTCCGGTTGTTTTGTATGAGAAATCTGTTATGATACGGCTTAGGGCTTCATGTCTTGATTGCACTGTTTGATTGCACGATTTATTTATTAGAGCTACAATGTTTTATACACTACATATCTTGCTTTTTGAGCGCTTGTGTAGCGCACGTGTGAACACGTCGGTTTCATTGTTCTGCCCTGTTTATTTCGAGGTGTCTACATTGCAGTGTTTTCAGATTCACCTCGACCTACCTTGTAATCGTCGCCTGGGCCTCGCCAAGCTTCCTCGAGCAGCTATTAGCCTAGGTGCTCCAACCAGTAAATGCCTGGTGAAAATAAAACGATTTAATTTGATTTGATTTGATCCAGAATAGCCTGTGAGGAAGATCTCATGAACGTGGACGGAGGCCGCGGGGTGGGGGGGGGGGGGGGGGAGTTTGTTTATGCAAGCTGCAGTGATACGTTTTCAAGTTCTGCTGTATCAACGAGCCCATTCGCTAGCATGGTTACACCGCTCTTGACAGGCTATAGTTAGACTATACCTGCAGGCGAGGAAGATCCGTGAGCTCAAGTTCGTGACCGAGTCGTTGCGTCATCTTCGGAATACGATGTTGTGGGCCGATTAATGACTCTTGTTAAGAAACAGCGCTGAACGTTGCGCCGGTTGGTCCGTCATGTTCTAAATGATTAATACGAGGCGAAGAAAGGCGTATACATAAAATAGAGAACGTGTACGTCTTTTTTTTTTTGTCTGGTAATAACCCTTTTGCAAACTGACCTGAGCGCTTTCTGAAGAGACGCTGACTTGAAAAATACAAAATCAATTAACTCCTAGAAAAGAAGTCCAAGGCCTTCATGTGTTGACCCCCCTGGGCCTTCAGCGAACGTTGTGGAGGCAAAGGAACGCTGAGGGCAACCCAACCCAATTTTCTTTTTATGTACAAATTTATTACATCTTTATTTCTGGTAAATTAATGCTTGTTCAACACAAAAAGACACACTTATTAGTCAAACATTTTCATTTAAAAATGGAACCTTTTTCTTTTTCCCTTTCAAACTCTGCTGTTATTTTTCTTGTTGTTACAGAATAACTACCAGCCCTCACAGAAGACCGAAGAAGACTCCGCACTCACCTCTTCGAACGGAATGGAGGTGTGGAGGATTCTCGTGAAGAAAAAAAAAACAATCTGCCTTGACGACAGCTCAGTTTTCTTGAGAAAACAGCCTGTGGGGCTATTGCATATGCTTCATTTTTCTAAAACCCTTCTTAGCTCAATGAAAACACCGCTTTCAGCAAAAATAGCCTCCTCGCCATTCGAACGTTTGCAAACAACCGACGCAGGCCAACTTAAGTTTGCTCGCAGCGTCTCTTTTTAATGGTGAGAAAAAAACAAGTCTGGGTCAGACGATCCGTGTGCTTGACACGCAGAACGCGCCACCACAAAATGGACACAAAGAAATTCTCGGTTCACGGACAAGGAATGTTTTCGGTATTCAGCGCAAAAAAAAAAAAAACCCACAGATAAGGAATTATTGAAGACGAGCAAAAAAAAAAAACAAGCTTGGCTGCCGTTGTTTGCCGGACGAATTGCCGCATAAAGTCACGACAGAGATAAACATCAGTTACGCGAGTGGCCGCCAGGCAACCGGCGTAATTTCGAACCTTGCTCATTTCTTCCGAGCAGGGATTCTTGTAGCTGTTTTCCTTACGGATCGTGGATTCTTGCCAAAGTGTTGCGTTCCGTGTGTAGCGTATGAGCGCTGCTGGCGTTTGCAAGCGCTCGACCGCGAATCTCGGGAAGACAGATGAACTTACGAAACGAAGGAGCGCAGGCCGTGCCACGCGTATTTTACCGTTGATTACGCGCTGCACGCAATTGTCGCTAGTTCGTCAGAAATACGGCAGCAAACAAGCCGGCGCGAAGTTAACCAGAATTTATGCATCGTTTGGCAGCAAGCATCAACAACACCACCTGCCTGCCCTAGGGAGTGACTGCGGGCGGCAATTAATGAGATAATGTTTTTGCTTCAGAGTAGCAATAAATAATTACGGGATGCTGCAACCTACTATGGCTGAGGAGCGAAATAAAGCGCCTGTTGTAGGGAGTCGAAATCAAAGTAACACGAATCAGTGGCGTCTTTCAGCCCAGTTATGGCTACAGATCCAGTTTTAGCCAAAAGGAAATAAAAATAAAGGAAATTTTTAAGACGCCCTTCGGAATTGAATAGCAGAGAGAAAGCCACATACTCTCCACTTGACGAGCACACTGGAACCTGAGCAGTGCTAAGAAGCTAATTAATGAAAGAAGATGATTAAAACAAAAATGTCTACGCTGGCGTACAAGACGGAAGAAAAAATTGCAGCACCAACTGCGTATTGTGAATAAAAAAATTTATGGAACGTAAGCAACTTGCACCACATTCTAAATAAAAGGGATGGCAGTTGAATCGAAAATAAAAGAGCATGATTTCTAAAAGTACCATTGAAGCTGACAGGTGATCCAGGTTGACGTGAAATGGCAGTTATGAATGGGCATGCGCTTGAAAAGTTTGGGAACAAATATGTAGCATTTTTGGACCAGAAAGTCATTTCGTATAATTCGCTCGCGGCCTGTTCTCTAATAGTGAAAACAGAAACTGAGCGTTGTAGCCCCGCTTTATTATTAGCAAGGCATATTTTTATCTTTCGATGGGACGAGACTTGCGCCAAGCGACAGTGATAAACATAAAGGTTGGTTTTATTTTATTTATTTCGTTCAACGTTCTCTCATTCCCTAGTATAAGTTAGAGAGTAGTTGGGCAGTTACAATATTTTATAGACGAGAACAATTGTCAGTACGATATTTAAAATCGCAGAGAGAACGCATGCAGGCGAAACTTTTCCGCCATTATACAAGATTGTGTGAAGGCAGTAAAGACTATATAACGACATAGGAGTAAATACGGAGTACACTGTAAAGATTATTCGGTAAAAAAGTAAACACATACAAGCCTGTAGCCAAATATTGAGGTCTTCTGAAAGTAGTTACAATATAGTAGACAAGAACAATGTGCAAGAGATTACTCTGAATTGCAGTAACAAATGTACAGTCTTTGTCGCAAGTCTTCGGGCCACAGGATCCGCTTTTCAGCACAATAATGGGGAGCCTACGCCACTCCTGCAGCTATAAGTCTCTCCATGTTGAAGGGAACCCTTGTTCTCACCTTTCCGTACCTTTTGGTTTTTAGGAGCACCCTAATTTCCCGACAATACGACTGAAGGGCAAAACCTTGTGGCCCGGAGACTTATGATCAAACCTGTACACTAGAAATCATGGTCATTTATTTACGCAACTCACGCGACGTTGCCAATGGCAGCTCCACAAAACCACCTATAGAACTGGTCCTCAATACCCTACATGATCAAGCGAATCAGAGCTGCGATATTTATTAAAGTTTTCTCGCCCCTGAAGGCTCCTGAAAGCCATGTTATGTCATCGCAGATCGCAGCCGATATAGTTTTATTCCTTTATTTTCCTTCTGCTGGGTTAGACTGATTGTGTATGCGTGTTGCGGGCAGTAGCTCAAAGTGGCATCGGCTTTTTTTTTATGGCTCTAGGAATTTTTTGTGCAATGCGCGCAGATCCTTTTCGAGCATCAGGAACTTGAGCGTAATGCGTGTATGGCATCGCAACTCGCCCATTGAGTTCTTCTTTTTTGTTACTTTTCTTTGTTCGAATTTATTGCTCCAGGGATACCGTTATCTTGATGCACCTGAGAGGACTTAGAAAGCTCGACATACTTCAGAAAGTGCAGTAGGCAGTGTTTAATGTCTCGGCTAGTCTGGTCGCTGTTCTTGT
>JARKHS020004949.1:0-2500 GCA_030143305.2 Amblyomma americanum
GTTGATGACGAGGTCTATTTTCTAAAGTGCGTCTAGGGAAAAGCTTAAAACGAACCCAACATTTTGCGCCACACAAGAACTTAAATTTGTGCCACGAAATCACTGTTTTCTCTTAGTCACCTGTCCAACCGAGGTATTCCTTTGCCTATATCATCCATGGCAGCCCAGTTCTTTTCACAGATGTGTGAATTTTTATCTATCGTGTAGCTGAACACAATTCACATGACAACTCACGGTCAATGGAGCTCCTGTACAGCCTGATACCAAGGCCAAATGTTTGCACATGCGGATAACAGACTGTAAAAACTTTTTTCGGCTCGTGCGAACAATGTTTTCTCAACGACTTGGTTGGTCGATCTGGCATGCCCCGGTGAATATCTAAAAACCAGACAACCTTTGAGCCTTATAAGGAAGTAACTGATTATTAGTAATCACCCACGCGCAGCCGAACAGCTACAAAGGTAAGCTACATAGATTCTCTTTGGGCCACCATATGCTAGCCGTCCAGGTTAGCTGGGTTGGTAGAGCGACTGCTGCGGTGGTCCTGGCCTCAATCCCTTTTTTACTTCTATTATTTTTCTTTAGCACCGATGTTTCTGTACAAGCTATATGGACCTCCTTCACCCCGCGACGTCACGAAGATGCGGTGGCGCTGATGTTAGCAGCGACTTTCGCATGGTAGGCAAAACAGGTTCCGCTTGCCCGTGCCTACCGCAGCTGCCGCAGTTAGCGGCGGCTGCTTCAAGCCTGTGCACTGCAGAAGCAGCATATATTGACCAGCTGCGTCACTGCTGGATCCGCGTAGTAGCATAAAAAAATATTAAATTAGCCTCGATAGGTTTCTCGCGCATAAATGCCGCGGAAACTGGCTAACAGGCATTGGGCCACGGTAGTAAAGCGCGAAGTCTGGGAGTCGATAGGCACTGCCACTCAATGCACTTAATAGCATGCAAGTTACTGCGTTCATTCACCCGAACTTCAGGATAGTAGGCTGATAATTGCTCAAGGAAAAAAAGACATATGTAGTTGCACACATACTTATCACCTTGAGCCGGGGTGCACGGGGCGCCGACAGGTTCACTCGCCCCCAAGGAATGCGTTTTTTTTGTTAATAGCACACCATGTTTTAATGGCGCGTTTTGTGACATTTAATATTTACTTGAAACTGTTTCTTGATATGACGACGTAATTATTTCATTCGAGTAGAAAGAAGTCTGGTAAGTTGTGTCAATCTTGCGCGGTCGCGTTGGTGTGCTTAGAATAGCGTACCTTAAGTGTGCTAAACGCCATATGCTTTTTCATTGTATCATGCATGTGTCATGTTTCATGGGGTAATACATGATCGCGAAGCTTGTTTGCAAAGAAGCAGCCGCAGGCGTGCTACTAACAGACACGTGGCGAGATTGAGAGGGGACGCGGCATGAAAAGTGTTTTCGTTATTCATGCATGCGATATGTAACTAAACTTGGTGCAAATATGAAATTCCTACGCTAGTTTCAGTCATTCCTTTTATTTATAGCTATACCTGGTGCAGTTCTGGGCAATTATAATTAACACCGTCGTCAAGTCCCCCCAAGGTCTCAAATAATTGAGTAGATAGTGCGCAGTTTTTTTATGCCAGCATGTACATAAAGCCCTGTTCTGTATGATGACGCGATTAGTTCTTTTTCTATATGATCAGTACTTATGCATGCATAGTTACATGAAAACGTTTCTTACAAAAAATAACTAACACAATACTGCACGTGTAGGGAAAAAAATCGAGAGATTTATTACGCTCCTCAACGTCTCAGGAATAGTTTGCGACAAATGGAATCATTTGATTTTCATGCGAATTACGAAGGTGAGTGATCCAGTCGCAGAAAATGTGAGAGGTCAGAAAACGAACCTTAAAGTTTATTCCCTCGTTTATGGCATCTTCGCTTTCGCTTTGGTCAAAGAAATGCGGCACTGAAATCAAAGAAATTACCTCACAATTTTTGACAACCACACTTCTAAAAAGCGTAATTTATAAATTTGTACTCAATATTTTGCTATAATTTTTCGTCACGAAACTAGACTTCAGGGCTAGGAAAGAAAATAATTCTAGAAATCAAAAATTTTCACCAAATCGACCAGCTTAACAAGAGGACAAGTCGGCCTGGCTGGTGCGTGGTCATGCGGCTAACAACAGCGCTAAGCGAGACAGGAGATCGGGGACACGACGCTGTCCCCACTTTTCGCGCAGCGCGACACGTACGTATGTCAGCAGACGATGAGCGCATGTCCGCTCCGACGAAACAACGCCAGCACTTCCCCTCACTACTGTCCCGAAGTAAAATCATTCCGGCTAGTGCAGAGTGTCAAACTTGTTTTATTCAATGCCTAGCGCATAAATAAACGGCAGGAACGCTTTCTACATGTTTACTACTAACCATATATACAATACACAGTGGCAAACTATTTCTCTTTATAGGCCGCACGTGGACAACGCGAGCTCGTGTACATCGACAAATTACTA
>JARKHS020004949.1:7500-51639 GCA_030143305.2 Amblyomma americanum
CCGCGCCGTAAGGGATGGGACAAAGGAAGAAGTGAAAGTAGAAAGGAAGAACGAGGTGCCGTAGTGGAGGGCTCTGGAATAATTTCGACCACCTGGGGATCTAACGTGCACTGACATCGCACAGCACACGGGCCTATGCGTTTCGCCTCTGTCGAAACGCTGACTCCGGGGTCTCGATTAAGGCGAAATGCATAGGGGCCAGTGTGATCACATAATAATATCTCCTGAGATCACTGTTTCACTACAGCCGAATTTATTTTTCTTTTTTATTAGTTTCAATCTGTCAATTTCCAAGTTTCTCCCAATTAAGTTATTCTTATAAAAAATACTTATATCGTTTAAGAGTCGACATCTCAAAAGTTTGCGATGCAATCCTGCAGGGTGCAACGTTGCGTGCTAAGATACGTTTTTTTTTCTACGAATAATTTAACTTTAAAGCCTAGCTCTCTTGGGCGCTTATGTCACCTAGAAAGTTTCTGGCCTATATACGTTACCACTAGAATCCTACGGTCTATGTAGCTTCAGTTGTCACCAGTTCCCCCTACCCCAATTCTCTAACGAGCGGCACAGTATGTGCAACTGTACCTAGCACAAGGCCTGTGCGGGAGTTGTGGCAGTAAGGCGTCCGGCCAGCGGCTGGCTCTGTGCTAGCCTTGGTTCGACTCCGTCTAGCCGCGAAAGCTTTCTCCTCTTAAGAATTCATAACTGGTGAAATTTTGGCACCAATTTTTTCTCAATTCAGTGCCAATTTCCTTGCGATTTACTCAGCTGTTTGTGTCTGAGATTGCCGAGAATATCAGCTGAAAGCATCCTGTGCTAAAAACAAACTACAACAGGTTTGCTCTTCATCAGGTGCGTAAAACTAAAAAATGGTAGTAATACCACGACGCACTGGTGGAAACATTTTTCCAAATGTCGCAGCATTTACGGGTTTTTAAAATGATATCCAGGAAGGGCTGCATGTCAGTGACTTCGCTGCGTGTTGAATTAACCATGATATGAGCCCAAATATTGCGCAAAGGCTATTGGACGTGAAACGCCTTCTGAGAATCTATTGGTCCTTCTTTTTGAATGCTATAACTGCCTCAGTGCTGACCCGAGGTCGCGTATGTTTGGTACCCGCGCAGTCAGAATTCATACGTCCTTCACTTCCATGCACGCATAGGCAAGGCAATGGCAAGCACCGGTCATACACTGCTGGTGGTGGTGGTGGTGGTAGTGGTTTTTTTTAATTAAAATAATAGTAAAAAGGGAGGAAAAGATTTTTGCTAGCCCCGGCATCTGCCATCGATACTGAAGCACCTGAGCTGGGGCAGCGGAAATAAAGGATAGCAGGCAGAATGGAGAAATGGAATGAAAGAGGTGAGGGGACAGGAAGAGAGGATAGGGGGAGAAGTAATATGTACAAACTATTTACACAATAAGGAATGTGTCCAGGTTGTGCGCGTGATTAGTTCATGTTGGAGGAATTAAAACAAACGCGCACAGCACTGTGATGGCTACAACTGGAGTGGGGCGTCCAGTTATTAATCGTTAAAGGTAGAACTCGTGGAGCGTTCGGTCACTGCGTGTAACTACCTGGCGGAGAACAGACGGGACGTCAAGCCCGGCGCTCAGAATACGATTTCACGATGCCTCCTCAATCTCTTACGCAGGCGGCAATGAGCTAGCAGGAGGTGGCAAGCAAAACCTCACGAGCGACCTGCTTTGGCCGCTGTGGCGCAAACTGGGGTGGACGCCATCCAACCAAAAGCAGGTAGTGGCACCAAAGGCTTGTAGTCCCTGAAGAGGGAAACGAGATCGAAGTTGGATTACTTTACGAAACTAGAGAGTTCTTTTCTGCCGACTCTCAACGGGCTCTCAGCTTGCGTGATGAGCGCCATCATCAGGCCTTTTTAAGCAGCAAAGCTGTAGTACACACGAAAAGTTGAATATAAGCTCAAAAGTTTTTCGTTCGAGATATATTTTGAAGTGAATGAAGAGTAGCCCTTGGTCAGATGCGGTAAGAACAAGAAAACATTGGGATAGAGACATGTTTTGTATCAAACATTTAACGGCAACGATACTGAAATTGCAGTATGCCTTCTGCATACAACATTTCTGTTTTTTTTTTCTTGCTGAAAAGCTTTTATCTGTGCCAATTATAGTATTGAATGAACTCGATAATGCATTAGTGTAAATAAACTAAGGACTGCAATCCCCACAACTAATGAGGAAGTTTCACCTACTTGCTAGAAATAGTTGCTGAGCCCAACAAATTGCATTCCGGCAGATATTCTTTTTATGCACAACTTTAGCTTCCTCTCTTTTTTTTTTCAGTGCCGCTATGAAGTTCCGAAGAGAAGCCATCGTGCAAACATTATTCCCTGCTACGAGCAAGCTGGACTTAGGAAAGAAACTTATGTTTGAAAAAAAAAAAAGCTATCATCCTTGACTTACACTTCATATTGTCAGAACGTAACACCACTAAATTGTTTGCTTTCACTGAAGACCATGAAACTGCATTACGGAAATAATGTTGGGTTGTACTGCGAATGAGTGCCACAAAAATATTGCACTCATTATGGACTCTAGCTGTAAAAATACACAGCAGTTACTCCAGTTCATAAAGTACATCTGATGAAATGGACGAAATTAAAATGATTTTCGTGTAGTGTTAAGTCCAGTTACTAACAAAGCGTTGCGACGCATGACATTTTTATATATATTTTAGCAGTAATTTGTGAATACTTGGCTTCTAACGAAGAGTTCGACAACGTTCGCACAGCAAACAGTTAGCTCTGCCCGTGTTATAAACAGGCTTTGAGCACCAGTGCACATTATGGGATCACCAACTGCAAAAGTTTTGGAATTTGCGAAAGGTACGGCGGCAAAAAAATTTTCCTCTTAATGACGACACTGCACCTGTGGAACTTTTTCTGACGGAAATAAAAACCATTACTTTTTTTTAGGACGCGCGCTATGACCGATAAGCGCACATGTTTTCTTTTAGTGACTTCCGCCAGATGTAGTCTCTAAAAAATAGGATGTAACTGCGCCTGTGAACGAGACCAAACTCTGAGCTTAGAAACGTAATGCAATAGGCAAACCAAACGCTGGAGATGTCTAAATTGTCATTATAAAACGCTCATATGCTGCATTAGTTTTGGTTTTAATTATGAAATACTTTTTATAACGGCAATGGTTTTATCTAACTTGAGTCAAAGGTGAAAAAAATGGGGAAGAGCTTTGTTCATAGATGGTACAAGAAGCACACTCATTGGCAGCCGTGTTGCACATGGCAAATTATTTCTGCTATGATATAAGAGAGGAAATTGGAGGGCACACTTAAAATTCGCGTTAAGGGTATGAAGCAATAGCGTAATGGGTTAATTCCCAAATATACAGGATGTCATTTTCTCCTTTACATTGAGAGTTCCGTGGGAGTCCTCACACCACTCCTGGCGCAGTGGTGCAGCGGTTAAGAGGGTTCAACAGTCACAGTGTCCTTAGGAAATACATGGGAACTTTCAGAAGCTGTAGCGTGTCTAAAAATGGCTCGATTTTTATGAGGTCTGTGGCAGCGCTTTCTTCTTTAATGAATGAAGAAAATGCTGCAATCAGATATTATTTTTAAATTTTCATTTTTTTTTTGCAAATCAGAGGTAAATATTAAGAAAAATTGCACTTTTATATATGTCAGTCTGTCATGTCACCTCGTGAAAAAACTAAGCCAAATATCAAAATTTCGTCCACAAAACTTTCTCCCTTTTTCTTTCTTGATTGTCAAGCCGCTATTCTCGTTCATATCGAGCGCAGTATTTGCGTTTAACAGGCTCTGAAAGTTGCGTATGTAATTTCTGCGGTGATTTGAAATTCGCGCCAAATTTAACTAGCGCGACGTGGCTCCATCTGGCGTCAGAATATTTTCTCGCTACTACACTCTACCACCAGCCTCTTGGTTGTCTGTGCTCATGCGCGCAGGTTTTCACTCAGAACTTGGACCGGCCTGAGCTCTTTCTTTCCTTTTTTCTTGCTGGGGCTGTATTCGGAAAGGATTTCTGCTTTTCTTTTTTGCTCGAGCTCTTGGTGCGGAAAGGAAGTGGAATGCAAGGCCACACCCAAAAGTATCCCCCCCCCCCCTTTTCTCCTCCTGGCAGCCACACAATAAGACATTGTTAGTTCCAAAACACAGGAAGGGGCTCCCTATTTAGGACAGTGTGGGAGAACAGCATTGTTCCTTGCCCAGCGCAAGGGCGCAGTGACCCAGGTGTCGATACAAGTCGAGAATGAATCTGCAAATATTCCTTATAGGAGGGCCTCGAGCCGATAGCGGCGTTTACATGAACCCACACGCCTGGTTGTTTGAAAACCGGTACTGGTACGCACGCTGAGCCGGGAATCGACGGGTCGTGTCCAGTCAATTCCGCCGCAAGGGTTAGGTGACTCACTCGACCCTGAACCGATGTGCTTGTAAATGCTGTTGGGTCGAAAAGTAGGGTTATTGAGAGAGAAGGGTATAACTGCGAACTTGCTTTCCGCGTGCGCCCTCACACCTCCGATAGAGCGATGGCGTGCCTCAATCACGGAGGCTGCTACTGCTTGCTCGACGCTTTGTGTCGCTACAGCTGGACCGGTCTCGAATCGCTAAAATCGAGTTCATGTAAACACACAGTGGTTGAGTTGAATTGATCATGCTCAACCCGACCTCCGAATCGACCCGACGCTATTGGGTTCATGTAAACAGGGCTAATGGCGTAGACTGATTGTAATGACGTAGCGATTAACCTCCTTTCACTAAGGCACTTGCTAATCACCTGCGATTTCACGCTATACTCGCGGAAAACTATGTATGCCAGTGCAACAGCCCACATCAAGGGGAGAAAGGACCGTCTCCTTTTCCTGCTGAGCTGAAACTGCGACGTCATGAGAACCGGTCGAAGCCAACGTTCGGCTTTGGCTCCAAGCTAGTGAAACCAGAATGTGTCGTATCGGCATCGAAACATCGGTTCTCTAACGAATCTTGGGTCGAGCGTCGCTCTTTTTCCCCAATTCTCCTCGCGACCAGGTATATCTCCGCCAGAATGTTCGCGTTATCAATGCAGGTGCTGTCCAGTGTACGCGGGTAAGCGTGGGTGCACCCTGTCTGCAGAAAGGAGCTCGCGGATTTCCGAGCCCCCCACTCCAGAATAGACATCTCCGTGGTGTAAATAACGTGATGTCAAACGTTCATGGCCTGGCTGGCAAAATCATCCAGTTTTTCTTCTGAACCGGTTTCGCGTGTGTCAAGCCTTCCCCAAGCGTCTTTATTCTCGCAATTAGATACGCCTCGGTATGCGCCACACCTAGCCGCACCTCCTGCACTACGCTTCCAAAAGTCGCACATTTCAATCAGAAAAACGCTCGGAAGGGGCGCTATATTAATACATATATAAAATATATATTACATACCTAAAAGTATATAATATGTAAAATATATCAAAATAACATAAAAAGCAGAGCTCATAATGAGACTTTTTCGGAAACCATTGTAGGTGTGGAATTTTCGCTTTCAAACCCCTGACGTCACGACAATTCAGGTGCGCTGCCGTTTTTGTGCTCAGAAAGAGCACACGCGGTTGACGTGGCTGCAGTGACCATCTTCTATTAACTTGCAATTTTTATTATTTTTAACAATAAACCACTACGTAGCAACTTTGTCCAGAACAGTTGGTAGTCGCTTGTGCATTGACGAAATTCGCGTTCAAGTCACCACGAATAGCGACAGGACGATCTCAGTGCTTTTGCAAACCACACATCTCACCCTTTTACCCAAGTCTGATTTGTTCCGTGGTGAAATTATAAGCAGTGAAGGAGACATGAAACGAAGTATTTCAGCAATAATTTAGTTCCTGAAGTGACTATCGCCCGTAAATAAACTGAAGAATTCGGCGACGCCGATAGCAATAAACGTGCATGCTCGGTGGTCATCGAAGAGGAACCTTCAAGATAAGGCGCTAAAAACAACTACAACAACCCAGAATAATGTCGGAATAGTTGCGCCTGGCTGCTTTCCTTCTAGATAACGCTGATCGCATCTCGCATAACGAAGTGATATTCCCGCACGCCAACGGTTTTGAACTCGAACAAACAAGTAGTACAACAGTTTCGCGGCATTCATTTTTGTCAAAGAAGCATCGGCCGGATGCTTAAACAAAAAGTAATGTCAACAGCAGCAAAGACAATGCAAAATAAACCCTGGCAGCGTAAACAATGAGAGCGCAAAAAGCTTTTCACAGAGGCCGCGTCGTCGAATCGCGGCCACACTCGTACACGGTCACCAGGCTTATTGTATTGCGTGTGGCGACGGAGGAATACGCGGAATACGGAATAGCCGGCTAAAGTGCGGAAGGGGAAGTGTTTGTTCCCAAGGTGTGTCAAAAAATGACTCACACTCATCTGTTCTGGCTAGGCTAAACCAACGCTGCTTCTAACTACAGGCTGTATACCCCACCCTATCATTGTAAATGTATTTTCGCTGAAACAAGGGAGCTTAGGGGGACCCAAACCCGAAAACGTACTTTTCCTTGTGGCAGCTGAGTGGTGGGGTACTTGAAAAAGGCCCATTCTGTGACCACCACCCCTTGAGACGGGTTATTCTTTTGTGCTTCGGTCTCCCTGCTTTGGCAGGATATACACAGAAAGTTCTCGGCCTTACTTTTTGTTCGCGGAAGAACTAAAATTTTCGTGTCGCGGTCGAGGAGATGTCGCGGTAGAATTTACACACCTGGAGGAGTAATAGAAGTTCCCTTCCTTTTTGTGGTACTTATGTGCTGCCATCTATCGACAGAAAAAGTTCAAATCTGAGTTGCCTCGTAGCTGGTGAGCACTCCCCTGCGGTGGCAGGGGCTGCCACCGATGGGGCTTGTGCGACCAAGGTTGCCCTTCTCAAGTGACCAGTCATTATTATAACTGTCACCTGCCACGGTAGGCAGTTTTCTCACTATCAGGTGGGCAGGCTGTGATGACGCCGTAAGGTCACGTGACATAGATGGCTCGCCTGCCTCCTAGGTTGCTCTCCGGGGGCCACCTGCGAGAGCCGTGTCCGTGATTTTTCGCTCGCCACGCCGAAAACTTAGACACTGGATTTTCTGGTGAACGGGGCCTTTATGTGTATCGCGTAAATAAATAATTAGTGACAATTTGACTGACTGCTGTTTTCACGGCACTATAAGTATTTCAGGCAACCTGGAAGGTGTTTACAAACGCTCAGATGTTTCCCGCCAAAGAAGCCGGGAAGCAGCACAAAATTTTGGGTGTCCATTTCTTTTCCTTTAAACAGTTATACGGCCGCAGTAATAATAAAAATGAGCCGAAAACATCAGAGCGTTGGGTGAACAATTAATTACAAACAATTTTTGCCACCTGTTTCTGTCTCGGTCGGTGCTATAGCGCTGGAGTGCACGTTGACGTCACGGCCAACCGGATAGCCTGAACTGCCACAATACTGATGATGCAGGCCTCACCGGTAAGCACTGGTTGTTCCTGAGAACAACACTGATTTTAGTGACGTCAAAATATTTGGGGAAAGTGCCCCCTGCTGTCACTCGATGCTGATGAAAACGCCTAGCAGCTTCTCGGACAACACTGATTGCCATATTAAATGCTGTTCCACTGGCCACGAGATAGCCTGGGACGAGGCGGAGATTGCAGCCACAGAAAGGAATAATTTGAAAAAAGACTGCATCTAGAATCATTAGTCATCCAGACGACGAAAGACACCTTGAACAGGAATCAGGGCTCTTTTCATCATATCTACGCAAAAAGATTAGGAAGAACCCTGAAGACTATATAATCCCGCCTTCTTCCTTGACAGTCTTATTGTGAACAAGGGTCCCGTACGGGACCCGAAACGTCATTTCCGTTTGTTTGTGACTTGCTCAGTGACCCAAACTTCACCTTGTTATTATGTTCCATTGAAAGCCTGCGACTAAAGCTCGCTAGAAGACATCTTCTTAAGCCCGCGAAACAAATTATATAGTTAGTTTGTACTTGAAAATTTGCGTCTGTACCAAGTTAAGGCTCTTTCTTCCTACGTTGGAACAAAGGGCATGTATTGAAAGGAAAAAAAAGAATAATCTTCAAATTAAGGCCTGGTTTATAGCTCCTCCATGGATGGCCTAACGAAACGTCGCCCGCAAACCGGCGGTGAGCAGTTCAAAAGACCCTAACGAAGGAGAGACAGGGAAAAAAGTAAAAGTTCAAACTGCAAAGAGACACGTGTCTGATCCACCATGCTTCTGACGGGAGTGCACAAGTCACGTTGATAGTGCCCTGCCTGTAGTTTCTGCAGAACACAGTGTAAGAAACTAGCGCCAACTCTAACGTTGCGTAATGTATTCGATGCACTCCGTTAATGCCTGGCTTGTATCGCACTCAGAGCATTTTCCTCTTTTCTTTCCCCCTTTCCTTCCTTTTTTTTTCTCCGACACACTTTCATACGTCGTTTATACGCTCCACGCAGACACGATTAGAGTCAATTTTACAGTGGCTCTAGACAGGATTCTGTGGCACAATGACAGTCACAGGACCTGGAAAAGTATCCCATTTGTTTTTCCTGCCCGCGGCGCGTTTAATTCCCTTAGTGTCGTCAGTGATACAGTGCCTCCATTAATGTTTGTGCAGTGGCTCTTTTTTAGTGGCACATTCATAAATAAATAGGGCCCTAAAGTGAATGCCACAGCCGTACAAATATAAATCACATTGCTTGAGTGTTTTCAATAAAGATACAAAATAGTATTCCGATGGAAGTTGTGTTGCATTGAAAGCCTAGATTTCTTTACTCAAGATTACATACTCAGATGGGTCGCGAAATGAAAAAGTGAAATTTTGAATCGCAGGAAGGCGGCCCTACTCTATTAGGCTCCCGCTGAGTCTTCAAATGTAGCACCTGTAGATAGCAAACTGATCCAAGCGTAGCGTGTGCAAATAAAACGTGGTCGCCCTATAAAAGTGTCACATTCCTGAAAGGAAATAAAAAAAAAGAAAATTGAAAAAACTTAAAAAAACTCCTGAAAGGAATGTGCCATAAATGTCAAAAGAACCGGAACAAGATAAAGGGATTAGCTAAAAAGCAGTATTGTTGCCGCGAATCTTCGTACTGTTTCCTCATTTTTCAAAGATGCGGCAACGCGGCTTTATCGCTTTGTTTGTGACGCAAGACGCGACCAGATTTATCTCGATTGATCGCATACAGGCGGAGCCAATTCTACATTGTTCCAGAATGTTGTTGTAACTTTGCATGATTTATGTGGAAAGTTCGCACTCAGCTTTATACCGAGCCTGGCCGAGAGCGGCGGGCATTCTGTTCGACGACCGCCGAGCACCCTTGCTGCTACGCCGCCGCCGAGTCAATTAATTCATTGTGGGCACAGGTCAGCCCAATTAACAATTTTCTTTTAGAAGAGCTTTTCGCTCTATTCCCACTGCCTGGACAGCTATCACCATACGCTACGTGACAGTAAAGCTCCTCCAGAGGAAATTCACACCGGGTTTGTTGCCACTAAAAAAGACCTCTTGTCGCTCCCTACAAGTGAAAATCAACAGTGCTACTTTCTTGATCATATGAACTAATAAAACGCTATGCTTTACGCGACTGAATTTGCTGCTCTCATTTAATTTGACGCCGACCGAAGTCAATGTCAGCGCGAAAAATTTAAAGGGCGAGAGCGCAAGCGGAAACGACTACAATTTATGCTCAGCTACATCATGTCCTTACGCATGTGCGCGTTTTATTTCAACACTGACTGCAGCGTCGACGACAGCCAGCAGCGAGGCATGACGAAGAGACATGTAGGCATAACTTCCTCTCCAGTATGCCCTTTTAATACGACCGCGATAAACGCCATAATTTTAGAGCTACTTCAGGGTTTCATACATTCGCGTTAAACTACAGCTCGCCACGAATTCGCATCCGAATTCGCCACGAATTCGGATACGAATTCGCCAGTAATAACTTCATGCGCGTGTTGAGGCAACGCTGCACCAGATCGCCATCATAATTGTCATCATCATCAGCCAGACTACACCCACTGCAGGGCAAAGACCTCTCCCATGTCTCTCGAATTAACCCTGTCCTTTGCCAGCTGCGCCCACCCTATGCCTGCAAACTTCCTAATCTCATCCGCCCACCTAACCCTCTGCCGCCTCCTGCTACGCTTGCCTTCTCTTGGAATCCATTCCGTTGCCCTTAACCCATTAGGGACCAAGAAAAATCTAACGGCAGGATTTTTTTCATTTTTCGCACATATTGCTAGTATATAAAGCAAAGCAGATTTCTGAAGTTTGCTCATATTTCTTTATTAGTTTCAATGTTACAAAGGCGTACTTCCTATAGAACGCTGGGCCCTCCCCATAGCACAAGTGGCTACTTCGCTCCACCTCTACTTCGCGGCGTGACTTTTTTTTAAAATGTCCTTTATTTTTGCACAGGGTGATATAACACTTCTAGCAGGCCCTCAAGATTTTTTCTGGCTGCACTGGTACCACAGTTGTTTCTATAATTTGAGCACGAAATTTCCTGCTTTGTCAAAGAAGCATGAGACACGAGTGAGCCAGAGTGTCTACCAACGGCTGGTTGCTGCATGTCGAGACAAAGATAATGACGAGAAACCCTTCTTACGAAAGCAAAAATGGTCAGCATGCTCGTCTCTAGTCATTTGGTACATTGTCCGGGCGACCATATTTGCAAAGTTCAGCTTTTGTGTCGACAATAGCCACCACCATTTTTAATCCGTTTCCTTTCTTCTTTCACTCCCTCCTTTATCCCTTCCCTTACGGCGCGGTTCAGGTGTCCAACGATATATGAGACAGATACTGCGCCATTTCCTTTCCCCAAAAACCAATTATTATTATTATTGACACTCTGATCCAGAAATGCCACGCCTGCCATACCAGTAATGTAAAAGGAAAAAAAAAGATTGCTCTGGTTCAGCTCTGGTTAAACCTGGAGTGACGCGATAGCTACAGCTGGCCGAGTGGAACTCGCTCAGTCGAATTGCAAAGTCAGTCTTTCGCCGCTCCGTTTGTTGTTGTTGTTGTTCCTTCTACATCTTCGTCCCACTTGACACGGCGCATGCGCACAGCTGTTGCAGCTGTCGCGCGCCGCGCCGCCGGCAGCAGCAGCTGCTTCGCACCACGTGACCGACGGCCGCACCACGTGATCAACCCACGGAGGTCAAGTGGTGCCACGCTGAAGGGTCGAAGAGGTGGCGTAGTGTAGCTATCGCTACAAAAAATTTGGCCGCCAAAAGTGCAGTTCTTCGTGCGGTGTAGGCGACCACAGCTTTTCAAAACATGGTGGCTCAATGCTGTTATATCTGCTGCTGATAGTGACTGCACTGTTGTCCTTACACTTCAGCAAAACACGTAACCTACGGGATTGAAACAACACCCAGTTTCTCCCCGCTGTTTCTATTTCATTTCTTTCTTTCGACCTAGTGGACACATCCTAAGTCAGTTTTGGCGAGTAATTACTGCAGCCCGAAATCCCTTCCGGCGGTGCGTTAGAGTGTCTGAACTGATAAAAAGTTGCCCAAAAAGACGAAACGGTTACTAAGCGTTGAAATCACCTCAGGTAATTATAGAAGAACACGCGCTTCCAGATGTTTCTTCACTGGAGAGTTTCCATGGTATGTGCCAAATGCATAAAAGCAAACTTTGCACTACACCACATCCAGTTCTTACAACCAAAAGTTTCTAAAAACCAATTAAAACCACATCAACGAGATATTCAGAATAGCTAGCGACAAGGAAAACAAGCTCTAAGGCCTCGCTGGGCAGAAAAGGTTATTTCTGAAAAAAAAAATTGGAAGAACCATGAGATCTATCGCCTGGAATAGGTAGGTGTCATTGTGCACACAGGAAGATCGAGCGTACTATATAAAGTAGAGCAGCATATACTTCATAGTGAAAAAGAAGTGAAAGATGGGAGAAATTCAAAGCATCCACTTTTTACTTTTGTCTTTCGTGCTGCTATATACATAAATCTAGCATGATATGTACAAAAAACGCGGCCGTAAAAAAAATATAAACAAGCGACTGCCACTGTAGATGCAGCGAAACAACTACCCTGAACTTACTCAATGGAGAGATCATATACTGAGCGCAGGAAACACGCCTTTATAATTAGGGGGCGCAGGCCTGCCCCATGGTGACAAAAGCTTGAACCACTTGAAAAACAAAATTCAATATTTGGCTTTGAAATATTTAAATATTTAACTGTACTTTTAAAAGTACGATGGTCCCTAATGGTTTAAGGACCATCGCTCATCGTGCCTTCGCGTCACATGCCCTGCCCAAGCCCATTTCTTCCTCTTGATTTCGACTAGGATGTCGTTGACCCGCGTTTGTTCCCTCACCCACTCTGTCCGCTTCTGGTCTCCTAACGTTACACCTGTCATTTTTCTTTCCAGCTGCAGCAGTGATGCGACGCGAAAACCGAAGCGCACATCCTAGGGAGCGAACGAAAGACCTGAGCGCAAAACAAAAAAAATCAACTTCAAGGTTAAATGCCAAAGCGACGCAGAGTGACACCGGTCGCGCAGGTGTGTGCCCACAGAACACGCCGCCTATCGACGCGTCGCCCCCTCGCGCTACACGCTGACGCGCAGCGCGTCAGCGTGTAGATAACTCACGATCAGATAACTCACGTGCAGATAACTCACAGATAACTCACGTTATCTCTGTCAATGCATGTTCTGATCCTTTTTAGTTCGGCGTATTGCCCTATAGATGGCTATTACTGTATGTAACGAAGGACATAACAAAACAATAGCCTGTAGTTATACAATTTCGAAAATAGGACAGATGTCACATAATAAAAATTAGCCATGAAGAGGATGACGTAAGGAACATTCGCTATAAATCGCAATGCTTTTTTTCTTTTTCGAGCAAGTTAAGACTTCTCAAGCTGCTGGCCCCCGTTGAGCCCCTAACAAGGCTGCGGTATGTGACTAAAGGATGCACCAAGGAATTGTGGATCATAATTAACGCAACATACTCACGGATCACACACTCTCAAAGATAGTGCACGGTGCGGGCCTGTGGAGAGCTATCGAAAGAAAAATGATAGGTGTAACGTTACGAGACAGGAAGAGGGCAGAGTAGGTCAGGGATCAAACGCGTGTGAATGACATCCTAATCGAAATCAAAAGGAAGAAATGGGTTTTGGCAGGGCATGTCATGTGAAGGCAAGATAACCGCTGATCCTTAAGGGTAACGGAGTGGACTCTAAGCGTAACAGGGGCCGGTAGAAGGGAGGGTAGGGGGTGAGGTTAAGAAGTCTGCGAGAATAGGGTGGCCACAGCTGGCACAGGACAGGGGGACCACCAGGTCTGCCCCATTTTGGAAAATATCTGCCTGCTGGACTAATTACGGTCGACAAATACTGCATGATCTGTTACCACTTTTTGGACGCGGTAGAACCCAGAGCCAAGGCGAAATTCTAGAGGCATACCATATCATTAAAAAAGCAGATTCATGTGTAAGTGACACGACGATGAGACTATTGGTTAAGGAAATTAAGTTTTTAAACTTCTTAGAGTAACCGTGTTGCCCACTCAATGCGCTCCTGATGGTTGTCTGTGACCCTGCAATCTGCCTTTCCTTGTAAACTGACATGTGTGCGCATGAGTGGTTTCGATACTGAAGGGTATAAATGTGGCCGTTATTGTAATAAAGGCAGTCAATAGTCCAGCGTCGTCCTGTGTTCCTGTTCTGTGCCTCCGACCTTTGCGCTGATTTGCTTGCTACAGTCGGTTACCACGTATGCTACATGGCTATATAAATCAACTATCGATAACTGCAACTTTCTGATCTCATCGCCATGTTCGTCCGCTGAATCTTACTCTCTTATTTTGTGTATCATGTGATATGCTCTCACTTGGTGCAGTTTATTTTGATAGGTTGAATGTTTGTACCACTTGCTACGCTTCCATTTTTATTGCTCTATATTTTGCTTTATACTGACTGAGCTATAGCGTCGTCCTGGAACATCGCTTTTTTTGCTGTTCTCGCTGCTGCCACTGCCTGATAAGTGGGGCCAAGGACAACTCAAGCCGTGCTTGAACGGCTTTTCCCTTGGCTCATTTTTCATTGTATAGTGAGAAAAAAAAGATTGAAAAAAATGAAAGATATGGGAGAGGCCTTTGTCCTGCAGTAGACGTATTCAGGCCTATGATGAGGCTTATGGTATACACGAGGGCAATCTGCCTTTTCCTTCCTGCATGACCACGATGCAGCGGCTGTTCCTCACTTTACTCTATGACGGGATGAATGTTCGTGGCGAGCCGCCAGCGATGATGATGCATGTTTTGGTTGATGGGGTTTAACGTCGCAAAGCGGCAGGCTAAGAGGGACGTTGTTGTGAAAGGCTCCGGAAATTTCGACCAGCTAGGGTTGTTTAACATGCGCTGACATCGCACACTACTTGGCCTCCATTGAAATTGGCTGCCCAGAGCTACTATGAATCTCGAAGGAACCCACTGCTGATGGAAACCTTTCGTGCTTCTCGATCAACCCTGACGAAGAATATATGGCTCAGAGCAGGGCGGTTTGCGCGGAGTTATCTTACCGACGCGTCTTGGCCTGCTGTTCCTGCTGCGATTCATGGTCAATTTTGGGTGTGTAAAGAAGGCGTAACGTTGAAGAACTCCGTCTCTGCTCCCGCAGGGGTAACAGAGCATGTCTGAGATATATGGTCTTCCCCGTGTTGCTTCATTGCGTTGACCAGCTCACATTTACATGTGTCCAACAAGCATAGGTACAAGTTCGGCCTTGAACAGCGCCTAGAACGTAACCATTAATTGTAACTTTCACTAACAGAATCCTCTTTCCCACTCAAATTACTCCTGCCCACTCACAGACGCGATGAGAGCGGTAACTTCCAAGAGTCTGCACATTCGGCTCAATCACATGAGTGCATTTGGATAACACTCTTATTGGTGAAGCGGTGAACAGAACAGTTTTAACTTCAGATATACTGCAATGAGTCTATTTATTACCTCGTAAAAATTCACGCGCACAGGTATCGCCGGAAGAGGGGACACAATCTCTCGGTGTTCGAAAGCACGAGCATCGAACTTCTGGCACACCTACAAAGGACACGTATCAAATACGTCACCTAAGATCTTCGGCAATATTTAAATATAGACTTTTTGAGTTAGCATACACAGCAATTGTGAACAGAAGCTGTTTTTAGCGGGAAACCATTCATTAAAGGAATTTTAAATATAGTGTAAGATTTCACTAAACCAATCAATATATCCGCAGATCACCCAACAGCAATAATGTATTTTATTTTGTATTAACGTTTTTGCTGTCGTCAAAAGCTTTCCCCATTGGTTTTCTATGGCAGCCTTAACTCGTTGAGGCGATCGATGGAAACACTTTAAAAGAAAGATTTTGCTACATATCAGAATAATGGAGCATTATCTTCAATATTTTCTTTGCAGTGTATTACAATTTTTAATTTTTAAAAATTTTTGCCCGAGAATGTTGAACATGAGAGCACTGTCAGTGGTGTACCCGATCAGAATACTGCTAATCTGAGCTGTTTAGTAGGCTGATTAACTAAGTGGTCAACTTGTTAACTATTACTGTTAGCATCCTGATTTATTGAGTGACATGTAGCCCATGTAAGTAATACCCACGTTAGAGTTTAGAATATAGAAAATGCATTTACATTTTGCGCTGCAGCTCAACAAATTTTGGTTAAGTGGCGCCGAAATTAGTGCGCTTTCCAGAAGCTAGGAGGCAAACCGATCCTTCCAGTGCAAGTAACTCGTCGGAACGGCCAAACTTTGTTGGGAAACAGCGCCTGGGAAAACATCGCTTTTGAAATTCTAAAAACTGATGCACATTACTTACGGTGAGCCACCCTCCTCTCAGAAAATAAGCAGGCTAACAATAATGGTTAAAAAGTTTACTATTCACAATTATTAATCAGTTCACAAGTTAGCAAGTCTTAGCTGCGTTCTAATGTGCTACACCTCTCCCAATGATATGCAGAAAAAGCGCTACTCTAACTCAATAAGCCTATATTTAAAAATTGCAAAACATCATAGGCGAAATATACCGATTGTGAAATGGCGGCAAAAGTGCCTGCTGTCGCAAAGTTGCTTGCTCCAACCACCGAGTGCAGTAGGTCGAGCACAGCTGCTCGGCAGTGTCAGTTAAGTGGCGAGCGGCGGGCCACACGCACCGACGCAGCTGCCAGAACTCTGCGGGTTGCCATCAAACCGTTCTCAGCATCCGCAGCACTGCCGTCGCAGAAGGGAAGCATGGCTCAAGTCGCTGACTACGCCGTCTTCTCTCTGCTTACGGGTGCCAGTCTGGGCGTGGGACTCTACTTCTCCATCCGCAGGAAGAAGGCAGCCTCGGGACAGACCGCGGACGAGCTCTTCCTGGGGAGCAAGTCGCTGCAGACGCTTCCTTTGGCTGCGTCTGTGCTGGCTACCGTGGGCTCCGCTACCGGCGTCGTCGGAATGCCGGCCCACATGTACGCCTACGGACTCCACCTGGGCTGGCTTTGCTTGTCCAACGTGATCTTGATCCCATTAGCTGTCAGCGTCGTTGTGCCGGTCTTGTACCAGCTGAACATCACGTCGGTATTTCAGGTTGGCGGAACTCTTCAGCATTCTTCGGCATAGGAGTCGAGCGGACGTTGGCACTGGTGTGCGAAATGCAGCTGTTAGGTTTGAAACATCAAGTACTCATCTTCTTCCCGAGAACTACTGCTAATAAAAGAGAACAGTAAATACGGCTATTAAAGTGAGTAGGGTCGACGATGCCGTAAAGTCAACTGGATTGTGATTGTACAGCAGTAATATAAAAAGAGAAACTTACGTACTATTCGCGACCACAGAATACTTTACCTCGTCTATAAAACTTTTTTTTATTGCGGCAGTGTGCCTGCTGGCATAAAGTATTATTTACAAATATAGCTACCCACTGGACTCTCCAAGAAAGGTCAGTAACATCCGGTCATGCGGGCCAAAAATCCGTTCTTCTACATCTAGTGGACGGCCTAGGGGCGGTCCGCACCGGGGCTGGTGTTTCTGCCTGTTAGCACGCAAATGGGGTCGGGTACAAAGCAAATTTTTTTTGTCCGCCTCGCAGACTGGAGCGGGACAGAAGGGGCAGGAGTCACCGAAAGGGGCATTTACTGTGCCGGCTGCGACCAGGTTACCTCTGGGGTGAGGGCGACACGGAGGCGTAACCTTCGAAGCAAGACCTCTTCCCAGCATGCAAGCCCGCTAGGGGGGTCGGTGCCACACGGCGGGAGAAGTGCTCGCGTGGCGCGTCGGATGTTTTCTTTTAATTTAAGGAGTATTGCCACCCGAGTGGTTGGGGCCGCTTAAAGGGGACGTGGAAGAGCTGATTCATGAGTTGCTCTACCCACCAAAGCTTGTGTGGGGTGGGCATCTCGACGAATCAATCATACACATACCGTGAGGGAGCATTTTTCAATTATGTCCTGAATTAGCTGCGCCAATAAGCCGGTGTTCAGAACACGCCGCAGACTACGGATGGCGCCTGAGGAGTCCGAGGATGTCAAGCTGGCTTCTAGATGGCGACAGTGGACCGGGGATGCTTAATTATTCCCGAATGGCCAACAGCTCTGCCTGTGTCGATGGTCGAAGCTGGGGAACAAGCGTATGAGCATGTTGCAATTTGTGGTAATAATGCAGGGGAAGCGATAGCTGCGGTCACGTGATCTTCACTCGCACTAGCATCGACATAGGGCACGTGTCGCCGTAGTGAAGTTTCAGTCTTAGACGAGATGTCATACGTCACCACACTAGACTCACACAGGTGGCCAACGGATCGTGAGTGTATGCGAGTCATATGCCGATTGTCTGTAACTTGCTAGTGAAGCAACGGTGGCCGTGACCGGCAGGAAATGATAGGCAGCATCGAGCCCTCTTTCATATACTTTGCGAGAGCTGCGGCTGTATAAAACTTGAAAACGCGTGCAAGGGCTGTGCATCTAAATATGTTGAGAGAACGAATTCTATGCGTTGAGCACATACTTGGAGAACTTTTAAGTGCTAAATTGTCGCCAACAAACGTAGCGCGACTCAAAAAACATCTTTCAATCGAACGGCCAAGCAAACCAGCAGCACGCACACGAGCGTCGTCTTCCTCGCTCCGTCACGAGCCAATGTCATGCCACTCGGCCGCATGGCGGCGCCAGCAGAATGTGAGCAGTGAACGCAAACTTGCCGAGACAGTAGCAGCGAAATGCTCGCTTCGGCAGTGCCCCGCGTGACCAAGCTCGTATCACACTGCACCGCGACAAGGTTGCTCTCGGCGTTATCGTTATGTGGTCGTCAGAGACGGATAGTGCTTCTCTGTGCGGCTCGGGGTCGATATTAACGGCTCGCTGTGTCACGTCATAGCTGTCGGCGGCAACTAGAATTCGGCGGTGGAAACCATTCTTATACAACTCGTCGATGAGGTCGTCGTTGAAGTCGTCGTGTGGTCGTCGGTGGGGTTGGCAGTGAGATCGTCTTTGAGGTCGGCGGGTGAGGTCGTCGGCTTTCGGGTCGTCGCAACAAATCGTCGGATGGAGGCTGTTCACTCTCTGCGGCAGCGGCGGTCCTATCCCTGAAGGACGCCGCCTTCAGCTTTCCCGGCGGGGAGACGTGCCTCTGAATTGGCCAGAGGATGACGCGCGACTGGGCGAAGCAACCTGTCTTGGAGACAGCGACCTAAGACTGACGCCGTGGCGGCGTCCAGGGCAGCACGTGATCGGCCAGGTACTGCTCAATGTCCCGCGGTCTCTCACAATAGCGCGGTCGAGATGCGCCCGGTGGAAATCCTCTTAAGCCCATACTCCGTTATGGGCAGTTGCCGAGGACACAACCTGGCTCCCCGCAGTGGTAGCATAGCGGCCGGTTCTTGGAAGTTCGTCACACGTCCGCTTTTCGTAGAACAGGGCGCATATCACACAGCTCGCCGGGGGAGGGTACCCCTGCATTGGTTCGGCAGCAGGATGGAATGCATGCGGTACCAGTGCAGGCCTCCGTATGGCTTCGCTGTAGCTCATGATGTACGGGTCCGGCTGTGGTGTCCGTAGGGCTTCGCTGTAGCTCATGAGGTACTTACGGCTCCGGCTGTGGTGTGCGTAGGGCATCGCTGTAGCTCATGATGTACTTACGGCTCCAGCTGTGGTGTCCATAGGACTTCGCTGTAGCTCATGATATACTTACGGCTCCGGCGGTAGTTGGTGTCCGTAGGGCATCGCTGTAGCTCATGATATACTTACGGCTACGGCTGTGGTGTCCACAGGGCTTCGCTGTAGGTCATGAAGTACTGCTCCGGCTGCGGTGTCCGTAGGACTTCGCTGTAGCTCATGATGTACGGCTCCGGCGGTGGTGTCCGTAGGGCATCGCTGGAGCTCATGATGTACTTACGGCTCCGGCGGTGGTTGGTGCCCGTGGGGCATCGCTGTAGCTCATGATGTACTTACGGCTACGGCTGTGCTGTCCGTAGGGCTTCGCTGTAGCTTACGATGTACGGCTCCGGCTGCGGTGTCTGTAGGGCTTTGCTGTAGCCCATCATGTACGGCTCCGGCTGGTGTGCCGGTGGTGGCATGCACTACTCGCCGAATTTCGTCACGGACGGCATCGGCTGCAGTTGCAACACTTGCAGGTGGAGCACATAAGCGGAGGTTGCGCAGTTCTTCGCGGATCACACTCCGCACAAGCTCCCGAAGCGCCTCGTACCCGGCGACTGGCACTGACGCACAGTAGTTGGTGGCTGCAACACTTCCCTGACCACCGTACTGCGCACTGCAGTCCTGCGAGGAACGTTCCATACACGTGGCTTCTTTGGCGAAGTCAGCGACGGTTCTTAGAGGGTCGCGTATGTGGCCAGCGAACATTTACATGATTGCCTTAAATGGCGGTGCTCGGCTTGCGGTGTGCGTCCAATGGCTATTTGATGACGTCATGCTGTTCTTGCCATCGTTTGGATGTTCTGTACCACCTGCGAGTAAGCACACAAACAAAATAATAAACCAACGCACTCCACCGGCTTGCGTAATGGGAGTAGGAATGATTTTGCATTAAAAGTAGATAATGCGGCGACTGGGTTTCGAGCACCTGGCGGCACAAACAGATCAGCTTTGCAGGCCATTGCACGAGAGCACTGTGCTATGTCTGGAGCCGATCACGTCTCGTGTTAAACTGCCACGCTGTCGCGCTGTGCATTGCCCGCAGTAGTCATCAACTTCCATCTGTGCGCAAAAGTTACGAAAGGAAAGAAACGTGCATAACTGGCTCCCTTCTTTTTTTTTCTTTCTTTCTTTCTTTCTTTCTTTCCTTCTTTCTTTCTTTCCTTCTTTCTTCCTTTCTTCCTTTCTTCCTTTCTCTCTCTCTCTCTCTCTCTCTTTCTTCCTTTCTCTCTCTTTCTTTCGTTTTTTCCCATTATTTCTTTTTCCTTTCTTTCTTTATCTCTTCCGTCTCGGCGCTGTTTGTATGTCCGCCGAGATATACTAGACAGTTACCGCATGATCATTTCCTTTCCCCAAAAACCAATTGTCATCTTTCAATTGGCCGCCAGCTTTCATTGGGTTCATTGGCGTTGACGCTGACAACGTAGTAGACTGCGTTAATTTTGAGGAAAACAAAAGTGCATAACTGGCTCCCTGGGTCAGTGGACACCTCAGTAGTGCTTTCAGGTACGTGGCGGCGCTTTCCACCGGGAAAAAACATGCACAATACTTCAAACAAGCACAATATTTTGTGCATGATGAACCACCAATTTTTTGGCTAATTGACAGGGCGCCTTAGCGCCTGTCACTATGACGTGATGTGACGTATTTGTTGGACGTGCGACCGAACGAATTTAACCGGCATGGGCTTAAGTTAACCTAAATTTGTTTTTGGGGAAAGGAAATGGCGCAGTATCTTTCGCACATCTCGGCGGACACCTGAACGGCACCGTAAGGGAAGGGGTAAAGGAGAGACTGAGAAAAGAAGGGAAGTAAGAGGCGCCGTAGTGGAGGGCTCCGGAATAATTTTAACCACCTGGGGATCTTTAACTTGCACTGCCACTGCACAGCACACGGGCGCCTTTCCGTTTCGCCTCCATAGAAACGTGGCCCCGCTGTCGGGTTCGAACCCGGGTACTTGTAATTGGTTTAGGCATGAAATGCTTAAAGCTCCCGTTGTCGGCACGCCGCGGAAGAACTTGGCTCCAGAACTTAGGCGAACCGAAGGCACAACAAAGCGGTGAACTTGATCGACTTAGGCGAAAGTTCAGTGAAACTACTTTGGCGACTTTGATACGAGAAAGAGTATGTATTACAAAAGCTTTCGTTAGAAATGCACGCGACTGCGGTTGTCCATGATAAAAAAATCTGAAGCGATTTCCGAAAAAACTTTACGAATGTAGTGTCCTTCCACGTTTAAATATGCGTGTACTGTTACCCGTTTCGACCGTCACTAATATAACATTTCTTAACGCTTCTAATATAAATTACATATTTGATGGACTGCTTGCCTACTTACCTGTTTTTTTCCTTCGTGCAGTATGTGCGGATGCGTTACAACGCGGCTATCTCTGTCATAACCGCTACCACCTACATACTGTTATCGGTAAGTGCACTGCAATTTCTCAAGTGCGTAAGGAGGGTGCAAAGTGCCCTTAGTAAACTGGTCAGTGCTTTCAGAAAGAACCTGGCCCATTTTTTTTTTCATTTTGCAGCAAATGGTGGGAGCCATAACAATTTACGCATCATCGGTGGCTGTGTCGACAGGTAAGTTGATGCCACGTTTAGTTTTTTATTTGTTTCATCAAAGATACTGTATAGTTCGAAGCACCACATCACTTTTCGGTCTCTCTGACGTGACGAAGGTAGCTGTAATGATAAAATACCCTCCTGTCTACTGCTGCGTTAGCGGATGACTGCACTTAGCGCTCCTGTGTTCGATTGGGGCACGCGAAATAAATTAGCTGTGCTTGTTGTTTGTTTTAGCACGGTTGTCAATTACAATGGCCGGGAAATTTTGTGCTTAGGGCCAGCCCATTGTCCGAATCTGTGGCTCCTGCAGCGAGCTGCGCAGAGCAGCCTACCATCGCTCCCGATGTTCTGACCCTTTCCGAGGGGGCTTGTGTTTGTTCGGGCAGTTCAGAGAGAAGAAATTAAATCAACTCTGGTGCTAGGACACAAGTGGCAGTGAGAAGAGGTCCACCAATAAATTTCTTCCCAAAAGCGACCAGGGTTCATGGTGCAGACTTCAAACGGACACAGTCACGACCCCTTTCCTTTTCTCCATTATACCGCTCAGTTACAGGAAGCCAAAGAAAAGATGTTGCATTGCAGAAATAACTGCATAATAACGGTGCTTCGCGGTTTTCCCGGAGTTCATATTCTGTAGATTATCTTCGCGAATATAATAAATTCACCCTGAAGTACCTTTTGCCCACATTATGTAAAAAACTCACTCAGTCGCTAGACCGCGTCGTCATGTTTATCTGAGCCAAATAACACAGGTCTACACGCAGTAGGCAATGAGCAATCGCGCTCAAAGTTTTGGCAAGCCCTTTCCGGCGGCTTTTTATGTAGAGCCTTCCTCCGTGTCATTGCACTGCGTACATCGGTTTGGAGATGGCTATTGGTTAGATTCTTTAGGACGTCACGCAGCTACCGTGGCTGCGTCCAGCCAGTAGTGTTGGGCCGGCACGTCAAGCAGCTTTGTTCCTGAGTTGCAGCTGTGAGACCCGCAGATAAGCGCCGTCTTCTCACCGCGCAAAGAATGAGAGAATTGAGAAAAACGCTACGAGGCTGACATTTAAATTTTATAACAGATAACTAAGCTTCAACGTAGCTGGTTAAAAAATCCTTGACGTTAAAAAAATTCTTTACGTCTTAAAGAGGTGCCCTTTAACATTCGCGGCATACCGCAACATTATTGAATAGGGTCGCTGGCCATTAAGGACGAGCTGCTTCTTCGCTTCAGTTTGAGTGGCATTATTGTTCACACTAAAGCACCCCTGAGGTCGTACACTCATGTCCCTGTAAGCGGCAGTTGTGAAGAGGAATGTTTGCACTGGCCGCCGCGGTGGCTGAGTGGTTGTGGCGCTCGGCTGCTGGCCCGAAAGACGCGGGTTCGATCGCGGCCGCGGCGATCGAATTTCGATGGAGGTGAAATTCTAGAGGCCCGTGTACTGTGCGATGTCAATGCACGTTACAGAACCCCAGGTGGTCGAAATTTCCGGAGCCCTTCACTACGGCATCCCTAATAGCCATAGTCGCTTTGGGACGTTAAACCCCGATAAACCAAACCTGATGTTTGCATTGAAGGTGATGGTATATATAGTCTTCATAAAAAGCCTATTTCGAGCTCGGGTTCTCCACGACATGAGTGTGGCAACGAAGCTATACTTAGCTTCGGAGAAATGATGTGGGTGCGTGTAACCTCATGAATGGGATCTAGTATATTGGGCATGTGAAACATATCTCGTCTCTCTTAAGATGAAATACGTTGAATAAGAGGTACCGCCGTATCCTGCACTGATATTACAGGCCCCTGAGCGCTGGGCGCTGAGTCCGAGACCATGCTGCAGGGTGCGTTTGACGCGGCTAGAATCAGCTCGTGCCCGCTTTCCACACTAACGCTGTCTCGGACCCAGCGGCAGACATCCAGTGACACTAATGTCAGTGGAAGACACGTGCTGGAGCGTTCGTGTTAAGCACGCTGACGGTGGTACACACCAGCAAGTTGGAGTGAAAAAAAAATTATAAATGGCACGTGAAGATGTGAACAACGTCGTGTCATTCAAAGGACCAATTGGCCATTACAACCTCCCTGAGCGGAGCAGTAAACAGCTCAGCACTCGGCGGATGATAATATGTAATTGGACGTTTGATTAAATTTTCCTTTGCGCATTGGACTAACGTTGCGTCATTGAAGAACTTCATCGCAGCTCCAGGATGCGAGCAATGGATGTTAATAATTGTCTTTTTCGCCACTTCTCACTTGTAAGGGGTGCCCCATGGACTTCTGGAGAGCGGGGTAGGGGTGCTTGTCTGTCTGCAAAGGGAGGCTCTTTCGAGAACCTCGGTCAGTGCACCCACTGTTCACTATTCTCGAAGGCTCCGCGTTTTCACTGGTCCGTGCTGCTCAGCTCGGACCATGAGACCCAACTCCGGGCAGCGGAGCGAGCCAGCGAGGTCGCCGTAAGCCTCGGGCTGACGGCCATCTAGCGCGACCAAGACCTCACCTTAAACCACTTTCTGCCGGCGAATAAACGTTTTCTAATCCAATCCACTGGGACAAGTATTGACGTTCAGGAACGTTGTTGCGGCATGGATTCGCTAGAGGAACACAAACAGAAGCAAGGCGCGTAAAGTTTTCCTCTCGCAAAACTCGGGAACCTGTGCCCGAATTTCGACACGGGATGAAAGCACGCGCCTCCCATGTTTGTTCGAATCGAGTCATGGCCCCAAGACCCGACGTGCATCGGTGACGCTCGGAAGGACTGGATGGCTGGACATCTGTCCTCGCTGGCCATTGCCCACGGCGGCGCGCGAGATGAGACCTCGACGTCCAACATTTGTCGTCCAGACGTGCTCCGCGCATTCTTCATTCTGCTCCGTTTTGTCTCGCGCAATCTAACCCTTTGGTTGGCAGCCCCTCTAGCTCCAACCTCACCACGTGTGCCAACTGCCTTGCGCGCGCGGTTCTCCTGGCCCGCTTTCGGGTTCTGCTGCACGGCTGTGAGGTGTATAGACGTCTTTAGATTAGTGATTGTTAGCAATGCGACTTACTGTCTAATAAACGAATGCGCTTTTAAATAACGGTGCTCTCTAGCTTTGTATTAAGACATCAGGAGCGCTGAAAACGAACTCTGCGCTTTCAGCTTGCTCAGCCTTGAGCTTTATGTGTGCAAAACACACTTGTGCCCTCATTATACGCACAAAGTTCTGAGCCAGTGTTGCTGGTTGCAATTCCTAGACATGTGCGCAGCGGTCTCGATGCGTTTAACCTGCTGCAGGAAGCTTGTAAACACTGTGAGCCATCTGCCACGACTCGCAGATGGCGCACACTTATATCGCTTTTGTTCCATAATTACTGGTGTGACCGTCGGGCTTTTCTGCGTCGCCACAAAGACCTCAGTGGAAACAGTCTGGAACACGAAAGAGAAAAGCAAGTAACCGCGGCTCAACATTCAAAGATGAAACATCATTCGCGAGCATTCGAACTGAGTCATGTTTCAGCCCCATTAGAGCCGCCGTGACACCATTCCTTCATAGGAAACTGGAGAAATCATTTCCAGCCATCCGCTGAACGTGCTAACAGCCAAAAAATGCACAAAGTTGTAATTTCGCTTTCGGATCCGTGCATGCCTCTCATGCAACCGTTGGCTACATTTTAGTCCCGCGGCTGACTGCAATAGCTCTTTTCCTTTAGGAGGCCTTCTGTGAGAGGGCTTCCATATTTGGTCATATTTGCTGTTTTATTATTATTTATGTAATCAGGTAATCTCTTTCTGTCTTCGAAACGACTGCTGCCAGTATGCTCTTTGCTGCCACTTTGTGTCGCTTCCTTTAGGCAGAAACTAACATCCCGAAGAGGATGCAAAGAAGAAACTGACGCCCCTTCTTGCCTGCCCCCCCCCCACCTCTTCTTCCGTCGCCAAACTGGTAACTTGGTCATCAATGCCGACCACCTGCCCCCCCCCCCCCCCCCCCCCTCTCCATCCCCTCTAACTCTTGAGGAATACTCTAATGCTATTCATGAAAAACAGTAATGCAGTGCAGAGAAAAGTCAAAAAAGAGCGAAAGCCTCTCAAAATCTGTTGGTAGGAAGCGGTAGTTCTGGACTTTTTTGGTAACCTTCTCTAGCTTCCACAGTCCCTCGTATATATAGCGGTGCCACATTAGAGCCCAGAAACATGGGGTTTTAAGCCTCTGCTACTCCAAATAAAACATTAGTCGCCATTTTTCTTGTTCTTTATAATAAAGGACAAAGTTTTGAAGGTTCCCACTTTCCAAAGCTTTGTGTGTCGTGTCTGGCGTGTAGCAGTATTTTCTTGCAACCTGGCTAGATGATGTAAACGTGTATCATTATTTGCCTTTTCAGTCTCAAAAGCCTTACAGAGCACGTAACAAATATATTCATAGCAGGGAATATGTCGTATTTGCTGAACAAGTGATATATATGCGAATTAAATGGCTGATTTTTCATTACGCTCAAATATCTTTTTCTAATTTGTGAAGCTGCTGCAAATTTCCATAGGTTATTGTAGCCCAAACTAAATGACTATAATTAAGTCGAGATGAAAACAAGTCATTATAGATTAACATAAGAACCTTTGGTGGCAGTACATTACGATTGCGCTATACTAATCCTATTACCTGAGCCAGCTTGATTACCATACTGTCTACGTGAGCATCCCATGACATATTGCCCCGGAAAATAACCCCTAACGTCTTAATAGTGGAAGTAACTTCGAGAGGAATAGTGTTTAAATAGTTAGTTTTTTCTGTAGCTATTCGTTTGTTTTTACTTCGAAAAAGAATGCTTTTGTTTTGCTTGCATTAATTTGTGGACTCTTTTTATCCGTCCACTCATCCAATTTTGCCAACAATACATTTTCCGCAGCGACAAGTTCATCGCCAGTGTTACCTGTTAGTAGTATGCTGGTATCATCCGCGTACATGATAAATTTAGCGGTTGCATCAATTTTCACAATGCCATTTACGTACATGTTAAATAAAAAAGGTCCTAGTATACTTCCCTGCGGGACACCAGACAAGATGCGTAATGAGTTACAGGGGTGTCGTTTATGACGACGATTTGTATCCGGTTTTACAAATAGGAGCTTATAATAGAAGCCTCCTTTTCCACGAAAGCCGTAGCGTTGAAGTTTCTTAATTAAAACGTGATAATTGATATTGAACGCTTTAGAAAGATCAATAAATATCCCTAATACGTGTTTACTTCTTTCAATCTGATTTAAGATCTATTCTTTTTATTCTAGTAAAGCGAGCTATGTGCCTAAACCTTTACGAAAGCCACATTGAGAATCAGACAACAAGCGATGTTTTTCTCGAAATGTGTTAATCATTTTAGAACCACTTTCTCCAAAGGTTTTGAAATACCAGTAGTATTGATATGGGTCGATAATTTCCTAAGTCATTTCGATCTCCTTTTTTAAAAATTGCGGTGGCTCGTGCTATCTGCATTCTTTGAGGAAAGATTCCTCTGTTTAAGCAGATATTAAAGATATAGGTAATGCAAGGAGACAGAAGATCTGCCACATATTTAATGGGTATTATTTGAAATCCATCAATAACTTTAGCACTACTGTTGTTTAAGCTAAGAATTATGTTAACTATCTCTTCCTCATCTACTGGACATAAAAATGTACATCTCGAATTGTATAATATGCCTTCAAAATCAGCGTTTGGCGCAGTGTTACTTCCTGCGTTGACGAAATGTTCATTATATGCGTCAGCAAGTGCTTTATCCTGTACCTCAATGTCATTTATTTTCAAAAAGCGTATTTGTTCCCCATGGGCTCGGTAATTCGACAATGAATTCAGTATCTTCCACAACTGAGCTGTGCACGGAGCTGTTGAGTTAAAAGCACGTATATAGTAATCTCGCCTTGCCTTTTTCATAACTTTGTCTAGAATATTTCTTAATGTCTTAAAGGATTGAAATACCACTGTGTATTTAGTCCTTATTAATTCGTTGAATATGACATTTTTTCTACGTGTCCTGTTAGAAAGCTCTGCAGTTATCCAAGGTTTACGTTTTTTTTTTTGTTTACAGCACTTGATCGGAAAACTGGCTTCGTAACTAACTTTTAATAGGCTGCAAAAAGCTTCATACTCCGAATTTGCGTCTTTCAGACCATACACAGATGCCCAAGAAATGTGGGCTATTTTCTCACAAAAAAAAACAGAAAGAGTATGTATGTTCGGTTATAAGCTGAATTGTCTGGTTTGGGGGTGCATTATTTTTCAGTGCATGTCCCGTGAAACACATGTATGTCGGCAAGTGGTCACTCAAACTCGATGCGAAGGTGCCAGCTTTAACGGCCTCAGAACGCAAATTTGTAATGAATACATCAATTAGGGATGTTGAATTTTCCGTCACTCTCGTGGGGAAAACTGATAGTATTCCAACATGAATTCATCTTTAAAATAGCATTTAGCCTAAGTTATATTGGATCTTTTTTCATCATATTGATGTTGATGTCTCCTCCATAAACTGAGTTCAGTTTGTTGTTGTTTACAAAGGCAAGAAAAGTGTCTAATGATGTTGCTGAGCCATTTGGCGGACGATGGCAAACACAAATCGAAATGTTATTTAGTTTCAATGATAAAGTTTCATAGTCGTGCGTTATTAATGAGAACTGATTAAGCATTTCCCATGAAAACTGATTTTTAACCAAGATACATATCCGACCATCACGACCAGTTGATGGATTGAGGTAGAAAACGGTGTACACTGGTAGCCGAAAGATATTCACGTCATCCACACACCCAATTTCTATGAGCATAATAACATCAAATGATTGCTCTGCCTGTTCAAAAAATAGTTAAATATCCTGTTGCTTCTGAGTTAATGACCGTACGTTCAGGTGAAAGCAATTGAAACTATTTGAAAACACGGTACCTAAGTTACTGCAAAACAAATGTGGTAGTACGTAGGACTGATTAAGCGTGTGTGCCATTTTGACATCGTGTTCGTCTACATTTTCTACGGAAGTTTGTCACGGTCACAAGCGCAGGAAATGATCACTGCGTTCGCACCATCAGCCTCCCAGACCAGCACCTTGTTGTTCGAGTGCCAAACATACTTGTAGTATTTTGCCTTTGCGTAGAGTTTAGTTTCGCTCAAAAATGCACGTGTCCTTTTTGTCAGATTTTTCGATATGAAGAAACCTTCATTTCTTTCAGACAGCACTTTCCGATGTTGCCACCATTGATCTCGCACCGATTGCTTGGCGAAGCGACAGATTATGCCAGGTATCTTATCTGGCTTTGAGCGGAGGCGATGAGTGGCCACTATGCCACTTTCCAAAAGCTGCGGCAGTTTGATTAGGGTAGCCAGCTTATTTATCTCGACAAACAGGTCCTCATTCTGCGTTTGTTGGATTCCATGGAATTCGAGGTAAAGTTTTGGGTTCCCCCATTCAAGCATTTAATTTTCAGCTGGCTTCTTTCAGCATCTTGCCTCTAAATCTTATCTACCTTGCACTTCAGTTTCTTGACCTCAAGTTCACTCCTTTCCACCCGTGGCGATAGCGCGTCATACTGGCAACTAATGTACTGGATGAAATCTTCATCGCTATCTACTGTTTCTTTCAGAGCCAAAATGTACTCCAGCTTTTCAGTTATGCCTCTAAAAAGTTCTCGAACATCTTGTTCATCTGAAGTACTGCTAGAATTATCATGCTCTGTGGTTCGATTTTTGGAACGCCTGCAAGTTGCGCAACGCCACGCACTGCAGTAGTGTTCCCCTTTCGACTTGATAGTACTATCCGAAATCCCTGTACATTTCCCCGTGTGATACACTGGTTTACAGTCACTGCATTCTATAATAGAATCTAGTGCCTCGATTTCTGCACTACTGTTTATCAAGAGGCATACTGACATTGGTGAAAACACTTTGGCAGCAGCGGCAGCAGCAAAGAAAAACTGCAGGTAAAAGTATTGAGAGATTAGTAACCAACCTGTAATAGCAGAAAACACTCCCTAGAAAGGTGCTCTGCCGGTGCCGCTGCCGCTGCCAGTGTGACAACCATTGGTAGCTGGCCCTCCTTTATAGCACTGTCCGGTGGGGCGTGTCCGCTGCCGTTCGTTATGAGGTAGCGATGCTATCTTCGGCAGTACTACGCAGCACAAAAAAACGTCGGTGTTCGCTAGTGAAATGCCAAATCGGATCACAGCTTCATATCGGCAATATCAGAAAACACTTCTTTTAACGGTGCTCGGCCGGTGCCGCTGCCGCTGCCAGTATGAATGTTAAGTAGAGAAAGACCAATTCCAATTAATTAGTGTGTTAAGGCCCACTAAAGCTATCGCATCATACCCTTAAGGGGATATTAAGAGTCCCCTCCAATTGAGGAATGAACACCTGCTTTTGCAAGTCTGCTCGGATGAACTACGTTAAACCCCTGCGACTTTTGTAGCGATAACTACATTACGGTAACATATCGAGCCTTCAGCGTGGCGTTGGCACGTGACCGTGGCTCCGCAGCCACGGAGTGGCGACGCCGCCACCGCCACGTGACCAGCCACGTGGTACGGAGCAGCTGCTGCTGTTGGCGGCGCGGCGCGCTGGCGAAACCGAGCTGCAACAGCTGTGCGCATGCGCCGTGTCAAGTGGGACGAAGATGAAGAAGGAACACCCAGCGAAACGGAGGGGCGAAAGACTGACTTTGCAATTCAACTGAGCGAGTTCGAATCCACTCGTCCAGCTGTAGGTATCGCGTCACTCCAGGTTTAACCAGAGCTAAGCCACTGCCATTTTTTTTTACCTGGAGAAAGCACACCATACGAAGTTGCGTTATGGCAATCTTCGTGATATGTGCCCCTTGGAAACTCACTCAGCATGCTGAATGACACAGAAGCTTATTCTCTGAAGCAACTACGTGGTTCTCGTTGCAAATACTTTATCACATCAGGTCGCATACGAGAACGGCATTGCCCATGGTCGGGTACTCAACTGTAAAATTTCGCGTTGTTAAAATGATTGCATTACAGCCGCGCTCGACACATCTGTTTCTTATTTCGTTTAAGTCGACGATATCCAGATATGTGTTAAGGCCTGTAATCTAGCCGTAAGTAAATGGCAAATACAGCTAGGGGGTGACAGACTTTCTAACTGAGAAACCGAAGAGAGGATTAAATTTAACTCGTAAATACTGTATAATCATTTCAAATGAAGGTGGAATTCTACCTGACTCCAATATCACACTGAATGGGCTGAACATCATCATTTTAAAACGACATTTCATTTCCTGGTGTTGCAGTTGAGGAAAAGCTTATATTCAGAACACACATCCATCCCTTACAATTGAAATGTATGAAAATACTGAACGTGTTAAAAATTCTGTCTTGTCAGTCATCGGCTTCGTACCACGACTGCCATTTAAATTTTCTCGACAGCCTATTCTTGTCACCTACTGAATACGGTTCGGTAGTGTGCGAGTTGGCGTCAAGATTTTCCCTAAAGATGCTTACCTAGTGTACCGCCTTTGATTCGATTTGAACACGGGTTCTTTCGTTACTAGCCATATCGCTAGCATGTACATCGATGCGGATAGATGGTCAGTCGAATGATGACGAGGGTTCACAAGCATTTCATATTTAACAAAGATACAATCCCAAGTGGAGAATTCAGGAATCATAATTTTGTCTGGCACAAGCACACAACAGCAACCAAAACGATCAGCCATGACATTACAATTCCCCATCTGAGTTGTCACGCATTCGGAAAACCTGAGTTTGGTACATTGCTATCTTGAAATGATCTCCTTTAGAGACATCACGACTCCTTGAGAAATGCATATTGTTAATTGTGGCCCCTCGTTTCTAGAGGTGGGCAAACATGGGTTACCGATTGCGAATAAGCTGCACATCATGCCTTTGCAGGAAAAGTATATATGCGCAGAGTTTTGCACCGACGTCTGAGAGCCTGCTCCAGTTTAATGTGCGGTACACAGCCCTCGCTTTTCCCAAACGAAAACAATGAACGCATAGATATTGCATATTTACTGCAGAACATCATGGTGTGGCCCTGGCTGCAAGACACAGCCTAGAATGGGAAATACAAAGTTCTTTCTCCTACACAGACTACTTTAGTGTGGCAACTGCAGTGTCCTCCGGAAAATGCCATAATTCCGTAATGAATGGCCTCCTGAACTGCTTCATGGCTTTACATAAGGAAAATCACTGTCTGCTAGGTTCAAAGTCTCCGCAGCATATCTGGCTAAAATGCACTTGGTACACGAGCTGTGTCAGCTGTTCTTCAAAACTGAATTTATGTTTAGCAAATAAAGTATGACGACTTCAGTCCCGGAATTAGGAGCACAGTCTGCCGGCAATCGCTAGAAAATTGAATGCAGAAATTGAAAACGAACTCCATACAATAAAGCAAAAAATAAGAGGCACGCGATTGAAACACAAGATAGATTCATAAAAACAACACTGTCAAGGTTAAAGAAGTGCAGCATATACAACACACCCCATATTATGCACAATGCTCCGGCACTGCATTGTGCGAGAATCGCCTACCGGCTGTCTGTTATAGATTTTCTCATGTGTGACAGAGATGTCAGAAGCGGAAAACAGGCGCCACTTTCCAGACTTCCGTAGAAACCACAAAAAGAATGGCTGTGGTTTGGCTCTGTTTAAACCTGGAGTTACGCGATAGCTACAGCTGGCCGAATGGAACTCGCTCAGTCGAATTGCAAAGTCAGTCTTTCGCCGCTCCGTTTCGTTGGGCGTTCCTTCTTCATCTTCGTCCCACTTGACACGGCGCATGCGCACAGTTGTGACAGCTCGGATTCGCCCGCGCCGCACCACCGGCAGCAGCAGCTCCTCCGCACCACGTGGCTGGTCACGCGACCAATCAGGTTACGCACCACGTGATCAGCTACGGCGCCGCGCCACCGGCAGCTGCTCCGCACCACGTGACCAACCACGTGACAGCGTGGTGGCGCAGCCACAGGGTGGCAGCGCAGCCACGCTGAAGGCTCGAAAGGCTGCCGTAATGTAGCTATCGCTACAAAATGGTCAAACATATTTGGCGTCTCGGGTGAAGCTAGGCTCATTGGCACAGAACACAGCCCTGTGAAACTCGAACACATGGTTAGACGCCGTTTGTGTTCCAGTTCCACAAGAGGAGAACTAGTGCCAGCAACTTGAATACGTGGTTAGCAGAAACTAGCTGAGTGATGAAACCCATGCAGGTCAATGAGACAAATACGTCCCATTTTTTTTACCCCGTTTAGTGAAGACGGGACAAATATGCCCCACATTGTTCCACTTAACAATTTGTACTGGAACGTGAAATTTCTTGAGAACCGTGTCTGTGGCCCTCATCTGCATGTGCAATGAAACACTTTCAATAGGCCACTCTATGGGCTACAAATGTCAGCGGTGTAACGCATCAGAGCGCAGCTAAGACGTGCTAACTTGTAGGCTAGTTTACTAGTATGGAGCAGTTAGCTGTTTAGCTCTTAATGTTACAGTCTCCATATTTAATGAGAGGCATGTAGCGCACCGTATTCAACACCTATATCAGTTTTAGTTTTGAACACGCTGTTACTTACGGATCTGCGACCCAATTAATTTTACCCACTTAGGCAAAGAAGCCGCTCCAATGCATGTAACACGTCGAAATAAGCCAAATGTGTTAAGCACTGCACCGAGGGTATCCGCGTTTTTGAAATTGTGAAAAAAATTATATGGGCTTAGCTTACGGTAGGCTACACGCCTTTCATTACATACGAAAACTAGCAGTAATAGTTAAAAGGCAACTGTTCAATATTAGTTAAGAAGCCTAATAAGTAGTAGGTCTTAGTGGTATTCTGATGCTCTACACTGCTGATTATGCTATGCCGAATAAAAGACCTCTTGTAACTGTAAAAGCCTATTTACAAGAACTGCAGAACATTTTAACTAAAACACCCGGTATCACAGTTTTTAGCATTCGTTAAGGAAACCACCAACGGTATGGTATTTAACACGAACCAGAAGGTCATGGATTACTGGACCGAGAATTTCAGGGTTGAAATAAAAACAATTACAATAAATTATAATTTCTTATACCATAATATAACATACAGTTATAAGCAATTATATTAATAATCAATAAACAATTTCATACACATCTTCCTCGCTCTCAGCGTGCCATACGACAAAGGCCCTCACAAAAAATGTTTCGGCGGAATGTTCTTTATTGCATAGCATTGTTATAAAACCTAGGACTGTTGTTCAACCCACCAACTATAATAGCGCACTCAGAAGTCTAATGGAGCTCAGGGTGCTCATCTCTTCTGCTAACTCCTACTTTTTAACAATCTGTACTAGACTGCAGACCTGAGTTCAGGGCAGTTTGGCGAACTATGTTTTCTGATCCCTGGTTAATAGTCGAAAGCTTTTTCCAGTTTTCATAAAGGGTTGGCAGCTTCCAGAAAAAAAGTATTTCTCCTATTCTCCTGCTAACGGATCTTACGCGATGTTTTCCAAACTATTGGTCATCTGTTCGAGCACGCGTTCTTTCTCCACAGCAGCGAAAATATCTGTATATCTTCTATGAAGGCAGCGTGGGCGTTTATTTTCCACACTCTCTGTGGACTGCATTCTCGAGCCCTCAGACAGCTTTTGACAGCTGCCACAATAGCTACTAAGGGAACATGAAATGTCAGACGCTTACTCGGAAGGAGAGAGCTGGATAATTTTCCTCCTGTGCGTTGCTGCACTTGTGACTGTAGACGGCTGTATGAAAGCACTGTCATAGCTTGAAAAAAATAAAAACCGCGTCACGTGAAACATAGTTTAATCCAAATGAATCGCAATATTTGCGAACCGGACTGTATAATTTCAATGTGCATTGTATTATAGTATTGTCACGTGACGGTGACAACACCGGCGGGAACAGACTAGCAGACTGAGGCGTCAATGAAACTAGATGTTAATCGTCTGATTCGCGCCCAGAAAAAAACTTATTCATACTGATGCGGTGACCGTCGAGAACACCGCCTTGTGTTGTCGGCTGCCTCTTTCCTGTGTCTGTTGCAGTTTTAGTGGTTATGACCTACCAACTGGCCTACAAGTTTACTCTCCTTAGACAAGCCGGCGCGGTGGCTGAGTGGTTATGGCGCTCGGCTGCTGGTCCAAAAGACGCGGGCTCGATCCCGGCTGCGGCGGTCGAATTTCGATGGAGGCGAAATTCTAGAGGCCCGTGTACTGTGCGATGTCAGTGCACGCTAAAGAACCCCAGGTGGTCGAGATTATCCGGAGTCTTTCACTAAGGCGTCCCTCATAGCCTTAGTCGCTTTGGGACGTTAAACCCACATAAACTAAACTAATACCCCTGTCACACGGGCACTTTCGATCCTCATTGAGCTCGATCTGCATCGAGATTTTCGAGCACGCTCGAAACATCCGGCGCTACACGGGCATTTTCAATGCTCATTGAGAAGTTTCCCTCATGTGTGTTAGGTGGCGCCAAATATTCCTCCGACAGCCATAACATGGCGATGTCCGGCAACACTGTGCAGTCGGGGGCAGCGGCAGCCAAATCCGTAGCCAAATCGGTACATTGCGTATCTGCGCCAGGTTTTTGTGGCGCACCTCTGCTGCTGTGCGATGCAACCCGAGGGCCCGCAACGCCTCCGCGATTTCTGCATAGACTGCGGCGTTTCTCTCCTGGCGCCGCAAATTATTTAGGCGGTCCTGCCAGCAGTCGATGAGAGCGGCTGTCTCGCGCTCGCTCCAGTTTCCGCGCCGACGAGCAGGAGGACTCCATCTTTGTTTACACTGACGGCGAAGCTTGGAGCGTGGTGTAGAGATTATTTTCAAATGTTTGCATATAAGCAGGCATAGTACCTGAAAAGTGTTCTGTATTACATTTTAATCAATTACAACAACAACAATTGTGCTTTGGTTTTGTTAACTTGTGTTTATTTTTATAGCTTCATGAGAACGAGAGTGTTCTCGATTGTGCTTGGAACCTCAAGCACTCTTGAGCAATCGGCATCGAGTCAAACAGGATCGAGCTCGATTGCGCTTGAAAGTGGCCGTGTGACAACCGTCGATCTGCATTGAGTTCGATGAGCATTGACTCAATGAGGATCGAATGTGCCCGTGTGACAGGGGTATTAACTATACTCTCCTTAGACAAGAATAAACATTCTCGGCGGTAGTCGAAGATTACAATCCCTGCCATCCCTTCCACACTCGGCTGCGAATCATTTAAAGGTGATAAGCAATCTTCGCGATAAGGTGTCAAAAGCAACTACAACAATCTGCAACGACATACAGTCGTCCACAAACCTGTCTCGAGGGCTCGAACGTTGCATCGGTGGGGGCATTGGTGTCATTACTAGTGGCCTATGCCTCGAAACCTTAGCCTGTCGTAAATGCAAATTCCTATCGACGATGTTTAACTCCTCATTTGCCGCCGCGGTGGCTGAGTGGTTATGGCGCTCGGCTGCTGGCCCGAAAGACACGGGTTCGATCCCGGCCGCGGCGGTCGCAGTTCGATGGAGGGGAAATTCTAGAGGCCCGTGTATTGTGCGATGTCAGTGCACGTCAAAGAACCCCAGGTGGTCGAAATTACCCCGAGACCTCCACTACGGCGTCCCTCGTAGCTCGAGTCGATTTGGGACATTAAATCCCATAAAACAAAATTCCTCATTTCTTTAAATGTTGTGTGAGGCCCCATGGCAGCGGCGATTTTCACAAAGCACAGTTAAAAAGCCGCATGCTAGAGGTTTTCGGCATGAACAAACAAACAGTATAAAGCCATGTAGCAGTATAAAGATCTGATTTTTTTTCTGTGCGCCACTAATACTTTTAGCCTCGGACACCCTATAATATCCTCATGAAGCGCTCGAACTAAGGCAATGTTGAAAGTGCTCTCATGTTCATGTTCTTCTCCATTCTACGCCGTTCATCGTGTCTTACAGCGCTAGTTGCATTATACTTGTCATTCCCGTTTCACTTTGTTGATGTCTTCGTCATACAGTCGTCGTGCCTCATCCCACAACAAATTAAACTACGGGCACTCTTTGCTGGGGACCACCCTCCTGAGAAGGCCAGCGTGGACAACGGAATTAGATCCAAAAGGCAGGACCCAAACCGGGATACATTGTACCCTTTCCCTCAACCGTTATTTCACGCAATCATTTGTAGCCTATTGCGGATATTAGTGTTTGCTCAGCGGCAGTTCAGCGGTCTTATAACGCGAGTTCAGCGGCAATGGCAGCCTTAGGTGAGGTCATAATCATGGTAATCATTTCGCCGACCAGCTAGGACTGACCAGTTCTCGTAGCCTAAGGGTAAGCTGCTTTAACTTTTCTGCTGTGTTCACCAACATGCCTTACACTCACAACAAAATTCGCTTAGTTTCTAACTTCCTCTCTATGCGCTGTCTAGCCTGTGAAAATTTAGATGCATCAAAAGCAAGGCGATACGCACGCATCCTGCGGAAGCAGACTGGACGATTGTGACGGATTGACTGAATGCGTCAGTATGAGAGGCTTAGGTCTGGTCTCTGGTGCTGATTGAGTACGCTTGCATATCTGCTCATGTTGAATTAAAAGACTAGCGCATATAACAGAGACACAGACAAAGAAGTAGACAGGACGAGCGCTAAACATCAACTGAGTTGTTTACTGAACATAAAGGAACATATAAGCAATTCGGTGGTGCATGCGCACACTGGGTTAACAATACATAGACAATCTAATCAAGGTGTGGCAAACTGTTCTTTAGGTACATTTTTTCTTTTTTGGTCAAGGTAAGTGAACTAGTGCTTACACAGTTATCACCTTCTCTGTCAATGTGATAGGCCTCACAAATCTCGCGACCTAACTTTGTGCCTCCCCTACCAAGCACACACGTGGCACCAAACGCCGGCACGCACCCGCACCGCTTACAATGATTGGCCAAATGACCGCCCCCCGCCAATGAATCTACCAGCGTGCTGTGCTCTCGTAGCCGCTCGTTCAGGCACCGTCCAGACTGCCCCACGTAGCATCTACCGCAGGAGAGGGGTATACGGTATACGATGCCAGTAGTGCAAGGCACAAACTTGCATACGTGTTTTGTGGTGCAGACCGGTTTCCTTTCTTCATTGACCGCTTTGCACATGCGCACCAGCTTTTCGGGGGCAGTGAACATCACGTCCACACCGCACCTCTCTCCAACTTTCTTCAGCCGGTGCGATAACTGGTGCACGTACGGAATAGCGGTACGCCTCAGCCTCCTGCAGCTAGTTTCCGCTGCCACGCCAGGGCGGCCACCTGCCCTGATTTCTTTCAGGAGGCACTGCGCTACAGCCGTCACGGTATCCATAGGAAAACCGGCGTTCTGCAACCGGTGCACTTGCGTCTGCAAACTGATTTCAATTTTATGCTGGCAAGACTTCTCGAGAGCACCACGCAGGCAATTTTTTGCAATGCCCCGTTTTACCAATTTCGAATGAGCCGAATTGTACGCTAAAATTTCCTTTTTTGTGCGTGGCTGGTACGACCAGCAGATGTGCCCCGTGCCAAAGAACAAACAAATCTCGAGGAATTGGAGACACCCGTTGATCGGAACTTCATGCGTGAATCTCAGCTTGACAGAACATTCACCGAAAATATCTAAAACACTTTTTACAACCTGTGGTTTGTCACTCTCGTTCTCAACATTCACAAACACAATAAAATCATCCACATATCTAAAACACCTCACTACACCTTTTTCCCTTTTCAAGCACGCTGCAACGCGTTTGTCAAATTGACCTAAAAAAATTTCGCTAAGTATTGGAGCTATGCATGAGCCTATGCAAATACCGTCTTTTTGCACGAACAACTTGTCTTTAAAACAAATGAAGGTGGATGAGAGGTAACACTTAACTAACGCTACAAAGTCATTTACAGAAACCCCGCTGCTATTTTGGAACTTAACAGCCCCCCAGCTTATGTTCAGTAAACAACTCAGTTGATGTTTAGCGCTCGTCCTGTCTACTTCTTTGTCTGTGTCTCTGTTATATGCGCTAGTCTTTTAATTCATGATGAAACACCAACTAGCCCAGCTTTCCGCCTTGATTGCTCATGTTCGCTTGTTGTAAGTATTGTTGTTCACTACGATCAAACCTGACTCATATTTCCCATGTGGATATATTTTTCTTGGTCCCCCATCTTCACCCTGTTCCTTTTATTTCCATCTTCATAATCTCCGCGCATTGCCCTGCGGAGCTCCTAGCTTACATTTAACGCGTCACCGTTAAAGGCCCCGTGTCGCAGAAAAACCGGGGTCGGCGGTGGCCGATGACGTGGCCGAAAAATTAAGCCTCACCGACCGGTTACCACATCAATGCATTTTAAGCCCTGGCTTGGTACATCCACTATGTGTGCTTTACATTGGTTACGATAATAGTATATAAATATTGCAAACTTGAGCTATTCTGAAGCTCAAGTTTTCTGGTTCTATGCAAAGTTGTCATCCCCTCAGATGTAGAACGGATTATTCGCTGCACAATACGCACACATGTAAGGGTCAGTGGGAAAGCGACAGTGACAGAGCCCTGATCGAATAGTAGTTTGCATTTCTTCGACCTGGTTTTACATTGGGGTTTCAAGTATCCGCTTTACTGGAGCTTGGGTCTTCTTGGCATGATTGTCTTGATCTGTAAACAGGTTCGTATAGCAAGTCGGATATACCAAGAGGGGGCCGTGAAAGGAGTAATGCATAACGACTGGGGGTGCTCAGAACTTACAAAGTGTTGCCGAGCCAGCCTGTTAACGAGTTTTGTTTCTAGAACGTGGCTTAAGGCAGGGTGGAGAATGTGATGAAACTCAAAGCTAGTGGTTAGGAGAAGAAACAGTTGCTGGAATCAACGAAAAACCATAGCAGCTAGGGCTCAGCACACGTGACGCACCAGCAATACAGAACAACAAAAATTATAATTAATAGTTTAGCTGTATGTTCGCAATTTGCCGCATGTGCTTCAAAAACACAGACGCCGATGCGCAGTGGCTTTCTTGGCCCTCCTCGTGTAAAGAGTTAGCAAGATGGTGAATGGAAGCGCAGATAAGAGAAAACTGATAGCTGTGCCATGAGACATGAACAAAAATTTGATGATACTAAAGAATGTGTAGAGATTCTGATACCAATTTTCTGCGAAAAATTACATTGTGTAAACGGGGACCTGCCTTAATGAATTGCTGAGCGAGCACAGGTGTGCATACCAGCAGATTAAAAGCAGTGATAACATAACACACGTAGTTCAAGGTGGCAATGCATGGCTAGTTTTGAAAGAAATACTAACAGAAAAACTAAAAAAGCAAAACCTTTGCATAAAAGGGAAAACAAATGAGCAAGCCTTTCAGAAACAGAAGTGGCTTTGTAAAGCGAGGGGAATGAGGGTCATTATCTCATGCAAGTGGAAAAACTGAAGAAGGATTTCTGTTAATTTTCGTTCTCTCTGCTTACAGCACCATGCATAATAATTATGAATGGAACATATTTAAAAGTTATTAGTGGCAGGCTGTCGTGTGTATTTTGTGTCTTCTTGCAGGCAAGCAGTCAGACTGATATTAGTTGTTCTGTTCGTGCAGTAACAATAGCCTTTTTTCATGCCCTCTGTAGAGTGCGACTGCAAGCAACATTTGTATTTCAGTCTCCGTGGGAGACATAAACCTAGTGTCTACTATATATAGCAGATACACATTAACTTGTCATTGAAAATGACGCTTTTGTTACCTTGAGGTTATTTGTAATGTGTTTTGAATCAGCGTTTCACCATTCTTCAATATTAAGTAGCAGTAATTTTTATTGAAACCATTTGTTGCATTTCTTTTGCACCGAGAGCAGCGCCTGCATTGAGAACCAACCGTACTAGTTCTTTTTATATCTTTAGTGTGATTTTCACTTGAAAATATGCTGCTTTTGCACAGTTTTCCTCCTCCCCTACCCAAAGCTTTCATCTTACAGAAGGAATAGCAGTAGTATGTCACAGTCGCACAATTCACTTATAGTTACGCCGCAGGAAAAGTGAAAGGCGTTTTACGAAGAGCCTGTCTTCATGTCTCACTACCAGTAAGAACTCAGTGCGGACAAAATACAGATGTATTGCACGCTTGGGTGGAAAAATGTGTGTAATGAGGGTGTGTGAGAAAACTCGTTGCTGTGCTGTCTTGTCCCTCTTGCCTGACATTTGGCCTGTTGTCTACAGATTAAGTGTGTTGTTAACCTGGTACATGTTCGCGGTGCAAATACGCCTCCTCTTCAGGCAACAGGCCAAATGTCACACAAGAGGGACAAGAGACAGTACAACAGCAAGTTTTATTACACACCCTCAATACACACACTTTGTCTCCCAAGCATGCAAGACATTTTCTTCAGAATTCTTACTACTTGTCTGACATGAAGCATAGGCTCTTCATAAAGTGCCTTTCACTGAATAGCATTGCATTACTAAATATTCGAAACGGTTAAAACACGTCTATACAGCTAGGTAAAACCTCTTTTAGCCTGTTACTACCGTTACATACCGCAGCTAAAACACTTCATCACAGCTAATCAACAAGTAATTTAGTAGTGTACGATACGCCATGGTAAGCACTTTATTATCAACGGATAGCATTGCATTAGCCTAGGCTACTGCAAGACTTCAAGACTTCGGTAGGATGCATAAAATCTTAGTTATTCTTCTTTAAGACAAAATACTTCTTGGCATAGATGACGTTTAGACTTCTACTAGCCCTGTTTGTGTTTCACGAGATCTGTTTTAATAATGTGGATTGTTTACATGCAAGACAAGAGTTCCTATGCCTGGTAGTAGTCTCATAACATGTTCCATTTTAGTCATGCCATGTGCAGCGTGATTGAAATTTTTTTCTTCTGACAATGATAGCAATATCTTATGTAAAAGTATACCTGATTTTTACACCATCATTTTGTGCTTGCCTAAACTCTATCCAGAGGTTGTGCTGATTTTTTAACCTCTGCTGTGTAGGCTTGTATTGTTTCAGCAAAAAAAACTTACTTTTGTTTTTCACGTTAATTATTTATAAGGCAGTCATATAGTATATATACCCCACACCATGCTGCATAACTTCTCGTTTTGATGTCATGTCCTCTGCAGTGGGACGCATATTTTTTGTTCTGACCAAGTTTGTCATCCGGAATTCCTCTTTAGACCTTACATAACTTATATGTAATTACACCTGCTGTTTTATCTCGATTGTTGTTTTGCCCAAAATGCAACGCTTCTGAAGTTGTTTTGAGCTGGGTCAGCCAACTATAAATTTTGGGTGACATCATTTTGTGTTTCCTAAGGCATGCACTGAGCATCAGCCCTTCTGGACCATATACAATTTTTTGCTCGAGTCGAAACCAACTGACAGCGCATGCACACTTGGCTGTCTGTTGTATTAAAATTACCTACTGCTTCCAGTTTGAAGAAAAAAAATATAATTTTCTAGAATGTCAACCAGACAAGCTAAACAAGGCTAAACAACAGAAATGAAGCCTATTGCATAAATTGTGAATGAAGGTCTACGAGCACATCGTCCGACACTTTGCACTCAGTGACGAGAAATTCCTGAGAGAAACAGTGAAAGCTTTATAAGTGCTTTTTTAATGTAAATTGTTCTGTTTCAGGTGCTACTTTGAAAAATAAAATTCAGATATGAATGAATGCTTGGCCTAATCATCGGCATGCACCATATATTTGCATAAAAACTACTTTAGCAGAAGTTTTGTGTTTTAAACCACTGTGCAATGTGATCGGGGCGCATGTTGTTTGTGTCGTTTTTACAAGCTTCGTTTTCGGTCATATGAAATAGGCCGAAATGCCGGAAGCGAAAGTTAGTTCTCTGGCGGCTATGAGGCGCCGCTTCCGCTTTTGGCTTTGTGGTGAATAATGTGTCACCATTGACGACAGTTTTGAGAACGACATAAAGTTAGAATACGGGCCTTGGTGAAGGCAAAAGAAAAAAATAGTGACGCTCCATTGAAGTTCTGGTAAGGTCCTGAAAAATTTGTACATCCGAATGATATTTTTTTGGCATTTCACTTCGAATGTTTCCAAAACATTGTAGGGACATCCGTGGGATGTACGCAAAGCTCCGCTGCGGACCTCCCAATGATGTCCTTATGATTTAGGTCTGTTGTCTGGGTACCTGATGTAGCCGTTCATAATGCAAACACGTAACTGTCTGCGCCGAGATTAAGGAACGAAAAGCTTCCAGCATCAGGTTTAATGGCGGCGCCATCAAAAGACCCGAGCATCTTGCAACCCTCGGCTCGGTGCTTTCCTTTGCAGACAGATGGCACCACCAGCAGCAACTGTAAATTAAAAGATCCGGACAACTTCCTTTTTGGAAATTGTCACCTTTCACTTCTCACTAAGTTGTAATTCCCAAATTTCCTTTATTCCCAAATCGAATGACAAAAAGAACCGGTAAGTTCTAGTGCTTCCATTTGAGTGCGATAATGAATTTGTGATCAGCGCCACGAGAAACTGCGATATTCCGCGCAGACCACCGAGGTCCAGAGGTCCGACGCAGGTGCCCATGGGTGCAGCGAAAAACACCTATGGGTGCAAAACGAAATCAGGACGAAGTCGAAAAGAAGGAATACGTTGAGAATATGGCTGCTGTTGTTCATGAGTGCTTTATCACCTTGCAGAATCGCATATAGTGGGTGTTCGTATGCGTGACAACCAGCTACCACAAACGGGGGCAATCTAGCCAGTTTTCATGCGGAGAAATAAATAACAAGCAGTGCTTATCCGAACAAGTGCGCTGGGAGGCTTTCCAGCAAAAGCCAGTGCGCTGCCTCATGGCATTCAAGGGCTTCCTGTTTATCGTTGCAGTGTTTAACGTTTCGTCGATCTGGTGTTCCGTCGCCATTGGGCTGACAGCAACAACTTACACAGCCATGGTGAGTATCTGAAGGTTAAACGGGAACGGAGGGGGAAGGGGGGGTGAGGGGAGTGGGGAGGGCAAGAGGCGATAGTGCACCGCTGTTCATAATGTTATCGGAGGCATATTAGTGCCACAGCACTATTCGTATGGGTTATTACCCAGCAAGATCTTGAAATGTTTGTTGGTTTGTGCTAAGGAAAATAAATACAGAAAATGAAATCAAATAAATATCCGCGGCAGGGATTCGAACCCTCCGCGGAGAGAGCTGATCAGCTTCGCTGGCCACTACGCGAGAGCACTATAGGCTCCCGCCGCAGCCGAACTCGTCTTGTCAAACTGCAACACACTCTCACGCTGTGCATTGCACATCGTCTTCTTCATCAAGTAATCCTACTATCAAAATAGTATTCGTGCTTGGAGCTGTGCCGGTAGTGACAGATACGCGCGCTTCATGCGTGGGCGTGGACAACGTTGTGGCAGAAACACGGCGCTAGA